>QBDW01004861.1:0-197570 GCA_003261595.1 Maconellicoccus hirsutus
TCCCCGCGAAGTATCTTTCTAAAAGTCAACTTCGAATAAATTTTGTGAAATATGCCAATTTTCTTCATGATGAAAAATAATTTCTCGTTTAAAGGCAGTTTAACAAACTTGAAAATCTTCGGAATTCTCGACATTCTACAGAATATAAAATGGACGGTTTTTTTTATCGTGAATTGAACTCTCGAAGCCGTGCGTTAGATTTGAAACGATTTCAAATGGAAATTCAAAATGGTAAATGTATAAAATGTGGGTCTACAGGAAGAATTCACGCGAACAAAGCCATAGGTTAAACGTTGATTGAACGTTTTCACCTCTTGGTTTACGCCGTGGAAAAAAAAAGGTACCGGAGCAATGTAAATTCGAATGTTAATGCTTGAAAGAAGAGAAAAAGGACTAGGAAAAAATCACCTAGAAGGGTTGAGATTTTAAAGGGCTTTCATAGACGTGAACTTTAATCCTATATGAAGTGTAACATTTCACTTTAGGTTGTTACACGTCTCTGACCATAATCAGCGGTTTGAATTTTGAATATTCGCGATGATGGTGTATTCGATTACATGACAAATTTACACGGACGGAAACACGGTAGCTGAGATGCTGAGAATTGTGGCAGATTATAAAATTAAATTACGATTGATTGGTAGCGACGGTAGGGCACCGAATCTGCGCGAAATCGGGTTTCAATCTAAAATATATAGCTTTTTCGAGTCATCAAGTTAACAGAACAAACTACCATCGGTGATTGATGACAAAAACGGTGTTGATGTTTCGGGAAAAGAACGCAATCTTAGAAAACAGCTTGCTTTCTATTTATCTTGAACGGGTGAGGAAACTCGTTTCAAGTACCAAGAGGTGATTTGTTAAAATAAGCACATATCTGCCGAGATATCTCATTATCTTTTAACTGTGGCGGGGTTGAGAGGTCTGTTGGGGTTCGACGCTTTTTGCAAAATACGTTTTGTCTTTTAAAAGAAATGGTGTTACCTTACCGATAGTATAGCTTTCCTTGACAACAATATCTTATTGAAAGAAGGCGTATAGTTGATGTATTTTTCTTCGCTATACAAGTTTCTTTTTATATTATCTTCGCAGTATTTTTCCTGTTTTCCATTTTTTTTTCCTTTCGTGCTGGCTTAACCGAACAGATATTTTGGGTGGTATAGTATTCGGAGTCATTTCGTTATCGCGGTTCACTCGTATTTTTTTTTTCGTAGGTGATAAAACCTATAGTACGTGTTAAAAGATTTCTCTTTTTTACTCGAACTTGAAATTTAAAATTAGTCTTCGTCGATATTCGGTATACACGATGTAAACCAATTTTCACGTTAGCTCTTGTAAAAAAGTAAACTTGCAACATGACGTAGAAATGAATTTACATGAAGGTTTTTTACCGTTAGCTTTCATTAATACCTCTGCCGATGCTAAGAAATCCCTTTTTACAGGCACGTTTCTCATTCTAATAGAAAAATTTGCCTCATGTTTGGCGTATAATTCGAAATCCTTATATACATTGAAAAAATCGATCAAGATTTGCCATCGTGGTTGATGCGAAATTTAATCTTTCTTTCCAAATAAAAAACTTCTCATAAGCTTTTGATAGCGTGAAAAACCACGTACGTGAAAACGATACGAGAGTTTGTATTTCATAAAGCGCGTGAAACTTGCGCGATTTTTTTTCTTCATGAGTGATTTTCAGGCCACGATGTGAAAAAAGTGCGTACCCCGGAGAAGATACGGTTCGCAGTTTTCAGCTTATTTTTTCAGGCTCGAGAAGACGCGTTACTGAAGTGTTGTCGTTGTTTGTTTACAAATTTTTTTTTATTTGTGCAAATTGACCGAAAGTAACTGATACTTTTCGTCGAGCTTTGAATTCCCGATGAAAGGAAAGTTCTCGTAAGATGCTTGAGTGCGATTTGGTGAAGTGAGGAGAAAAGTAAATGCATTTTTTTAAACATGATTTGTCATTTATCGACGTGATGTAGATTGAACGATTTGTAAATGGATATTTGATCATATTTTGATGTTTCACGCATAAACGAGCAATTTTCAATGCTTCATTTTGTGGTTTTATTTAAATCGGATTGATATTCGTAGAAAAACCGGTTTTAATTGCTTCTTATTTGAGATTGTTATCATGATTTTTTTTTGTTTTAATGTTCAGATGTTTTTCTGTGATTTATAGACGTTATTTTTTCAATTTACTTGACTGAATTTTTGTTATATTTCGGTTTATTATATTGAACGATATTAAAACGAAAAACGAGTTTATTTTTCAATTACAGATTGAAAGTACGTACAAAGTTACTGAATGTTGATGAACAATTGAATACTACAGTTTGCAGCGCTCACTTTTTGAAAACTACTATAATCATTGAAATCACGTCAGTTGTTGAAATCAGTATCATTAGCGAAGCATGTCTATGATATACTTTGATACTCTTAGATAAAGTGTGTAGGAAAAAAGTATATAAGAAAATATTTACTGTATCTTGATTGTAGCTAGTTTGTAGTTCTTGAAGATATTCGTGATATAGTTTGATACTCTTAAATAAAGTGAGTAGGAGAAAAGTATATAGGAAAATATTCAAATCTGGGTAATCGTGAACCAACTTAGCTGCACTTTGAGGCATTTGTATTCAGTGTTGCCAGGTGTGGGGATTTTTCACGAAATTTGAGAATGCTGTGGATTTCTGTGGGGATTTTGTACCAAATTTAAGGATTTTCACCATTTCCATGACGTTTTTTAAATGTTTTTCCTTCTCTGTTCATTATTTTTCAAAATTTATCATTACAATTTCATCTCTCCGACTTCGTCAGTTGGTAATGTTGACTTCTCACACCATGTAACGACCAAAAAAAAAAGAGAAAAAACTTTTTGCGGAAATATAGTCCGTTTCAAATAAGAAGAGAGTGACGTCATAAGGACGATCGTTTTAGAAACCAAAACAAATCATTGCAACAATAACAAAAATTGATAAAAATAAAGCTTTATTTTGTTTGAAAGTGTAACTTATCACCTTTTCCTTTCCCCTTGAATTTTTTGACGTCACTCTGACTCTCTTCTTATTTAAAACGGACTATACAGACGAAAAATAGAGGTGGGGATTTTTGTGGGGATTCCTTCAAATTTCGCCTGGCAACACTGATTGTATTGTTCTAATGTTCTTGCTAAAAATGTGTCAAATGGATGATATCAGTAGATGATTATAATATATTAATACTCTATTGTTTGATGTTGATCATTTGTAACATTTGTTTTTGTGATCAATCCAGTGTTGATGTATCCAAGAAGTGCAATTTCTCATCCAGAACCATAAAATATCCCTTTTTTCCCCCATATTTTCTTTTTTTAGCTGATAACGAATTTCTTTGAACAATGAATTGAACACAATTTTTAGCCATAATTGCTGATCAATTAATTAATCGACGTAAAATGAAAAAAAAAAGACTTCCTTTGAGAAAAATGTTCAAATTTCCCATGTTTTTCCCATTTTTGAAGGATTGTTCAAATATTTTGTTTGGTCTCTTTTTCCTATACCATTTTAGATCTCGAAATATCCCACGATGTTTCAACTCTGAGTCAACATCTTTTCTTCATAAGTACTTCTACATTTCACCACCAGATGTCGCTGATTGGTTAAGAAAAGATGGAATACTAATATGATTTCTACGCTGTGCCTTCAATTTCAAGATGTGGCAACTTGACTTCCTTTTGTGCTTTATGAATTTCAGCAGCGTTGAATAGAAAATGATACACAGCTTTTAGAAACACCACATATATTTAATGTTTGTACGTATCAAAAACTTGATCAAAGTCTTCTCTGTGCTCAAAATTTCTCATTTCCAATTACAGAACGTTTCAATTGCAACTTTCATGGTCTCCAGAGCTACCACATAAAATGGCATAAATCTTCATAAACAAATGAGCTCTTTCAATAGATAAAACTCCGTTGTAATTTTTCATTACACGAATAATCAATACCGAAACAAAAAATACACTAAACGAATACGACTATAAATTGAAACTTCCCAACCGGCGGAATTTCTACGCGAAAAATCATGTCTCAAATTAACGTCGCAATACGGAACCCCGAATAGAGATACCGTTGCTTAAACACAGAATCTTATATTTGACGATAGAATAAATAATGCGCAATGTAGCGATACCAAACTGCGAAGACGAAGGACCACGTATTAGAAATTTGAAAGTTTAATTTCGGCGTTTTCTCTCTTCGAAGCTGTACGAATGGGTAATGAGGCGAAAAGCACGCTGCCGGAAGACAACAAGTGATTCTACCGAACATGGGGAATTTCACGTTAAAAATATTCATCGCTTATACGATCCGGTAAAATATTGCGCGAAGCGTTAAACAAGTGAATCGTATTATAACATACGCCATACTTTAGATATTGGCGTTTCATGAAACTGGCAAAATTGAGCAAATAAGGAAAAGGTAGTCGTTTTAAAGACGTTACGAGCTTGTCAAATGGAGAAATATTATGTCTTTAGGGTGTACTTTATATCCGCCAAAAAAAAAATTACCCGCGAAATGGAGCAAATTCTTTCAAAAGACAATCTCGCCTTTTTAAACGCAGTCGCTCGGAATATTCTGGTAATTTTCGTCTCACTTGCGGCCACCATGTGAAAAATTCATCGACGGAATAAAAATGTAATACATTTTTTTTTACAAAGACAAGGAAGATTCAGTGGTTTATTTACAGCATAACTTAACAAACTTTTATAAAAATTATAATCCATTTTTTAAGAAAATAATTATTTACAATAAAAAAAATCATAAAAAATCATATACGCGCTAAAATTACTGTAACGATCCATGGAAATGCTGAAAGCGTATGATGCGTGGCCACGCTTCTAACTGCAAAATAAGAAATACCTATGCTTACGCGTTTGTTTTTCATGTACGATATTTCACGCATTTATCGGTGAACTTACCAAGTAACATGGCTTCTCGGTTTTCCATCTTTTCCAAAACGCTTTCTTTATCACCTTGCCATAGATGTGGCGATACGGTAGCGACGCAGCGGACGCGTAAACTACCTTCGATAAAATGATCGCTTTCGATTCGCATCCGAAGGCCTAACAACGACGATACCAAATTATGACTATGAACTTGAGGCGAATAACGAACCAAACTCGAGTCCGGTGCCTGGAAACAATTTCTTAATTGAAATTAACTCGTAAGAATTTTTATTATCGTCGATCGTGTAATATTCGCGTGTAATTTATTCAGATTTCAGCGTGAAATTGTGAAACACGCCTTTAGATATAGATATGCTTATGAGGTATATTGTTAACCTGTAATTATAAATATCCTTATTATATTTTCAGGTTCATTGGCCGAAGAAATATCCTTGGCTGTTGCATGAAGTTCGATGTAAATTTCAGCTTGATTTTAGACGAGGTAATTAAGATTTTCGAAACGAAGTAATCATCGAAGAAAGTTCTCAATTCAAAGGGATCTTACTCTCTACTCTAAAAATCCGAATTCACTGTTTAGAGAAGAATATTTTCAACGAAAAAAATCGCAAAATCTTGTTCACATATTCGAAATCATATAAAGCACGTCTTGCATCATCTCATCCTGCTCTTTGTTCGTAATAACCTCCGCATTAGGGAAACTATGTCAACAAAAGTGATAAAACGCTCGACAGCGAGACCTCGGGAGCATTTGAAATTTAAATACAAACCGTACAACGAAACACCATAAGCCGTGATATGAAAAAACCCAAAAGTAAAAAGTCGACTAGTTAACGAGCACTTGGTGCCATTTGTAAGTGAGAGTAAAAAAATTACATGACCTTTCTGGCTAATTACCGCCGTGGTCGGTGAGGGAAAAAAGTCCAGATATTTTTAATGTGCGAATGTAACTTTTGCACATATGGGATACAACAATAATACACAAACTTAATAATTTCCTCGACCGAAATACTAATATATCACACCTCAGCTTTTTTTAAGTATGATAAATATTCCAAGAATACTAACATCGTTCTAATGTATGGAAACCGTGACAGGACAAAGGAGTGTGGGAAAAAAAACGCCACAGTTAGTACTTTTCGTGATGATACACGCGAATACATTTAATGCACTCTAGGCCAACATGAACCGTTTTTTATTACGCTTTAAATAAAATTTATAACCTTTTTTTTTTACTCAGCATTTTGAAACCTTGACTAGTTTTAACGTCAACTTGGTACTTAATATAAAAATGCTGGCGAGTTACATAACAATACATTTTTCAAAAGTCTAACACACCATCGTTATATAAATTCTCCAAGTACCGAGTAATATGGATAGAGTTAGTGGGGGGCAAAGAGCAGGGGGGTTTTACCATCACGTCACATAACGTACTCGAGGTTACATTACATAGATTAAAATTTAACGAAAACTTATATATTGGAGGCAATTCGCGTACGCGAGGTAATTTCATTAATGACTCCGGGGTCGTGGAACTTAGACAATAAGCAATTTTAAATACCAATCCGGTACTCGTAACTCTTCTTTAGCAAATTACGCTCTGTAGTTCGCATTAACTTGCAAATTTATAAATGACCTCGGCTTCTTTTCAAAAACCTTTACTCGACTCTTTTGGATTTTGAACGAGACGCCCTCGACGATGCTAACCAACCCGAAATTAAGTGCTCTTTCGCTTTATCTTGGTAAGAATTTGCATGAAATGTACGCGAAAACAGTTGGAGATTAAGATGATTGTAAATAGCGGTAATACGCTGTAGGGGCGTATAACGTCTAGGTAGCGAAAATTAAAATACTCGGCGTATGTCGATCCTTGTTCGCTTATCGTGTTCGTGAAATTCAGACGGGAAACTGGCTAATTTACGGATTAATTAACGAATTAAAGGCTCATCATGGTGTCGTTTTGGCAATCAAGGATGTACGAATTGCCTATACGAGGTTCCTGTATCAGAAATTAACTCGATGGAGAAGGTATGGAGGGAGGTGTGAAAGAATTCAGTGTTTAAAGTGCTGTATAGTGAGAGTGGTTGTAATGACCTTTGGATGTTTGAATTGAACGAAGGTCTATTCAGTGGAGTATTTTATACTTTGTCGTGTTGAAAATTGTAATTTTTTGTTCTCGAGATTTTTTATTTGGGGTGGATTTCAGCGACAGTTGAATACTTGTATTTACCGAGTAAGTTAGGGAGTCTGAATTTGATGGTGTGATTTTTTTGACCGAAGCCACGGTAGAGGATTCCAGAAGGTGGAGTTGTTGACAGAATGCAATATTTATATAAATTTGGAAAATGGGTTTCCAAAATTGTGATGGATTTGTGATGAAGATGAACTATCGTGAAGCAAGAAAGTCAACAAATGCGGTAGCAGAGGAGACTGGCTCGATTAAATGCATGAAAATACTTCAAAATTGAATGTTATAATATAAAAGCTCTCTTTCTGAAATTCATTGAAGGGCTTTTGGGCTCCGCGAAAGATCTAATTTTGGATTAAAAACCCGTGATGGATGAAAAATAACTCTATTCTTGTTTGAAAATTTAATTTATGAAGACTTAATGTTATCAGCCCCCACCAATTTAGGTGAAGGGGTGAAAATAGAGTCAATTGTTAATGCTTCGTTTGTGCATGTTTGTCCACTTATTTTTTTCCTTCGTGCTGTTCCTTCCCCCATTTAAAAAAAAAAACTCTTAGATGGGGATGAAAACATGCTGCCTCATCCATGTGAATTTGTGGGTTAAAGTTACTGTCAATTGTTAATACTTCATCAGTAATTCTTTTCGTTTGTACTTCATCCTTGGATTGTAAACATGCTGCCATGCCAGCTCGTGCTGAAGGGAGGAAAATAGTGTCAATTTGTAGTACTGTGACCTTGAAGGAGAGGGGGAGGAATTGAAGCGAATATTGTGAATCAAATAAGGTTGACCCCAGATGAGAATTGTTGGGACAAAAGTTGTAGGAAATCAAAAGAGGAATATGTTTATCTCCCTTTTCTTCAGATCATCTCCTCGTAGTTTTAAGTGACTTGAAGAAAACCTTTCTTTATTATTTTTTCCTCAAAAACACCTTTTATTGGAGCAAATTGTCGACTGGGATTAGTTTGAGAGATAAATTGTTGGCGTAGAATTTGTAGGGAATTAAAAGAGGAATATTTTTTATTATTTCTATTTTTTTCTTATCTTCTCATTATTTCAAGTAATTTGAAGAAAACTTTCACTCTTTTTTTTTTCTAAAAAACACCTTTTATTGGAGCAAATTGTCGGCTGGGGATTAATTTGAAGGAAAAATTGTTGGTACAGAAGTTATAGGGAATCAGAAGAAGAATATTTTTTTCATATTTTCTCACAGTTTTGAGTAATTTGAGGAAGTCTTTTTTGTTCAACAGTATTTTTGAGACTAGAGATAGATTTGAGGTGAAAGTTGTTGAGACAAAAGTTGTAGGGAATCAAAAGAGGAATATTTTTTATTTCCATTTTTTTCAGATCACCTCCTCATAATTTTCAGTAATTTGAAGAAAACTTTTCTTTACTATCTTTTCCTCAAAATCGCCTTTTATTGGAGCAAATTGTCGACTGGGATTAATTTGAGAGAAAAATTGTTGGCATAGAATTTATAGGGAATCAAAAGAGGAATATTTTTTGTTATTTCTATTTTTTTAATATCTTCTCATTATTTCAAGTAACGTGAAGAAAACTTTTACTTTTTTTTCTAAAAAACACCTTTTATTGGAGTGAATTGTCGACTGAGAATTAATTTGAGAAAAAAATTATTGAGAGATAAGTTGTTGGAAATTTTGTACATATTTTCATTTTTTTCATATTTTCTCTCAATTCTGAGTAATTTGAGGAAAACTCTTTTCTTTAGCGGTATTTTTGAAACTAGGGATTGATTTGAGGTGAAAATTATTGACACAAAAGTTGTAGGAAATGGAAAGGAGTGTATTTTTGAATTTCATCTTTTTACATATTTCTTCAAATTTTCGAGATATCACAGAAAATCCTTATTTTGGAAGGCTACACTCCTCAGTTCAAAAAAATCGCCGGAGATATTGACGAAGCATTTCAGTACAGTAATGGGGCCACCCTTTGAGATACTTTTCCATAGAGATCGAGACATTTGCCAATTTTTCTATAATTTTCGACGTTTATTTGAGTTTCCTTCACTCTAAGTGAATTTGATTTTGTTCTTGACAATAGAAAAGTATTAAGAACTGAAGAAGCATCGAGAAGTTAACAACTATATCTACTTTATTCACGAAATAAATCTTCTACGAAGTAAAATCATCGTAAAAAAATCACATATCCTTTATACGTATTAAGTACAATATCTCGAATATCGATAATTTTCCACACGCATCGCGCTCGCAGCAACCACACGCCACAAATCCACCTCGTACAATTTACTCAACTCGAATACGCCTCGTGAAAGGTGATGGAAGAAAATAAAACCGACGAAATTTCCTATTAAAAATACGTCAATCTGTCGAGAGAGGCTGTTTTTTTATATTAGATTTCCATCCTGCTCGCGACTACACATATAAGTTGATGGTGATACGTACGTTCTCGTATACGCGTATGATACACGAGGTCGCCGCGCACTTAGATTCGCCATATCACGATCAACGGTACTTTGGTAAATCTCCGAGAGATAGAAAAAAAATTGAAATCTTTTATCCATTACGAAGCAAGTAACGTAGCGCAGATAATAGAGAAAGCTTATAAAAGCTCGTAACCGGGGAAAAAGATTAAACCATAAAAGTTTTGCCAAGTTTACAAAAGAAGTTGCTCTTACCTGGTTATCGTTTATGTACCAGTTAAGAACTGACGCAGGATACGATTTACCGGATGAACAATTTAAATTCAATTCGTCGCCGATTTGGTATTGTTTTTTTTCTCCTGATATTTGAGGCGCTTCTTTTGGTAAAACTGTAACGTAAAAGATATTATATTGTATCGTATTCGATGATATTTTCAAATTAATTAACATCGCGTACCTCCGAGTTTTATATTGCTTTATTTTCGACAATTTTTCGTGCCCAAAGAGAAAAAATACTTCAAATAAATGAACAACTATTTAACCGCGTTAAATTTTATCCGCCAAGATGTTACAAATTTTACATAAGATTATACTCGTATTAAAGATAAAAAAAAATATTTCCGTAAATTACGGTAATTCCCTTCGCTAGATGAATATTACCGTACGTCATTTTATGAAACATGCCGAGGGGAATATGAAATATTATATGCAAGGGGGAGTAAAGAGAGTAAAAAAATGCCGGATATATAAAATTGCTCGTCTATCGGTATAATTAGATTCGATAATTAATTAGCCTTATTTTTAACGATATTTTATGGTATTAATAAAAGAATAGACTGGAAAAAGGTTTGTTAGCGGAGCTGCCTCGCAGATAATTCTCAAATATCTTCTTTTTGCCCGGAACAGATTATTTTCGTTGCAAAATGTTCAGGCTAATTAACGAGTGGTTCTTAAAATGCACCAAGGATAAAAAAAAAAAGGCCAAAACGACGTCTCGGTTAAAACACCATGCTGCCTTTCGTTGACCGAGGCTGCTTATTCTATATATTAAACACACTCCATTAACCAATATCTAGCGAGACGTTGTATCTCATTAAAACCGCCTTTTTTCAGTACGAAAAATTCACTGTTTGTAAAAGCAATCAATGTCCAAAGAAGTAAAATATCGGTGTAAAATTTGTTACCGTTGTTTGGCGTTTAATGGTTGAGAATTTTAAATAACCTTTGTTCCATCGTCAAAAGAACGTTTATAAAAAGGTACAAACTGAAATCTTCTACGAGGCTCATTCGCGTTTAATGGAATTCAAATTTGCATCGAATTACAATATTTTTCAAGTCGTGTAAATTTAACGCGCCGACTAAGAAGAAAAAAAATTTAAATTTTATCAACGCCTAAATTCGCGTACGTTGAAAAAGGATGAATATTAATCTTGTTTTTTAATTACTTCAAACGATATTTACGGTGTAAAGAGCTCGGTTTGGTTCGAGTTCATGATTTCGCAACCCTTTCGAAAGACGTTAATCAAATTCGAAGAATTTGCGTACTCGCGTTGCGCTTTTTACGTAATTTTAAGATTTTTTTCAAGATTTTTCGACGCGATGCGAAAAAGAAAATTCGACGGAACGCTTAAGCGCAATGTAATATTCCACGGTAATAATATTCTTTTGTCTTAGTTTTAATAAAAAGCCTCCCCTGTATGCTTGAGTTCTTTTATGAAAGACAAAATTATTAATAATGGGCCTGCAACATGAATATTATTGTCTTTATGTAATTTTTTTCCTTTTTTTTCACCCGCTTATACTTGTTCTCTTTTAACACTCGTTTTCATTATTATTTTTTCTTTCGGGGGTTTTATTTTTTCCTTTTAGATGAATTTTCCAATTTGGGGGAAGTAACTGAGCAATTTAACGAGTGATATTTTCCGCGAGCTATGAAGGGATCATGTTATTAGAGATTTGATAGGAAAACGCGGTTTTTTGCTTTCCCCTCCAAATGTGAAGAGGACTTGAAACGGAATTCTTCTCGTTTGAAAGTTGCGAAATGTTGAAATGTGATTTTAAAAATAGGTACCGAATAAGGATTTTTAATTTCCACCCTTTTTCAAATTTAATTTAGATTTTTATGTTGTATAGATACGCGGTGTTCAGAAAAGAATAGATTTGCCCAAAATTGTAACGTCTCGAGGAAATTTGAAAAAGGTGAGAAAAAATCAGATTTTAGGTAGGTAATGAATATTTTTCAATATAATTTAAAAAAATACTTCACTCGAGAAATGAGGTCTCATTATTCATGAAATTTCTTGAGAATGCAAAATATTAAGAAAAAATAAGCTTGCATACGAGTCCGAAACACGGTGTGATATTTTTATGTCACTTCGCAACGATGACATTCATCAGAAAACGTTATTCAATGCCACGTGCCACTCGTAACCATGACACGTTACCATAACAACGACTTGTCATCATATCATGTCACTTGACATGCTACCGTGACGTGATCACATGTCACTTCTGACCATGGCACGTCACAATGGCAATGAATTGTCATCGGTGGCGTTGCATGGTGACATGAAAAAATTATATTTTGGTTGAACATGAATATACAACGCGTAACACGTTTTGAGAGGAAAAAATAATCTGCTGACTTGTCATCAAATATCATTACTGAGCCTAGTACCATGACAAACCATGACCTGTCACTATAACGTGATCATGAGATATCGCCATATGTCATGTAATCCGATGTATTACTAGTGATCATACGTCACTCATGACCATGCCACTTGAGCATTCCTATGTCGTTCATCATGACAAGTCAATTACATATCACATGGCAATCGTAACCATTACGACGCATAACACGTTTTGAAAGGAAAAAATAATCACCTGACTTGTCATCACATAATTATCACCACGTCAATTATCATGACAATACCATGACCTCTTATCATAACATGATTTTGATATATCACCATGACATGTCATCCGGCATATTACCAAGACATGATCATATGTCACTCACCACTATGACACTTGACCATTCCAATGGCGTTCGTCATAGCAAGTCATAACCATAACACGTCACCATGATAATGACTTCTCGTTGTATAGTTCATCACTCGTGATCATGATATGTAACCATAACAATGACGTGTCATTTACAAGTTGTTGTGATAACATAAACATATCATGAATCACACATGAGCATGACACATATCATTCATGGTCATGATATGTCACCATAACAATGACCAATGACACGTTATCATAACATAAAAATATTGAGATCATCACTCATGAGCATAACATGTCGCCATGACAACATATCACTCATGGTCATAATATGTCACCATAACAACGACCAATGACATGTTATCATGACATAAAAATATTGAGATCATCACTCATGAGCATGACATGTCGCCATGACAACATATCACTCGTGAGCATAATATGACACCAAAACAATAACGTGTCATTTACGAATTATCACGATGACATTAAAATATCAAGATTATCACTCATGAGCATGACACGTCGCCATGACAACGAATTTCCGTCATATTTCTGTATATTTGAAGGGATCCTCAACAATACATAATTGAAAACTACCTCATCTTTCACGTGTCACCAACGTCAAAATTTTCACATCGAATAAATTCCACATTTTCGAAATTCTCACTACTTCTAAAAAAATCAATCAAAATCACCGCCTCAAATAGAGACAAAACAACGATGAAAAAACACCCTTGAAAAAAATTCGATAAAAACGAAATAAATACGCGGATCATTCGAGCGAAACCCAAAACAAAATGAAACTTTTAAAAGCCTCTCGAAACATATTTCCAAACAATAGAGAAGGGAAGCGTTGAATTACATCGATTTAGTATATTTTTTGCGCCAGCGAAACTATATAACAAAAAGTTGAAAAATTACCATCACGTGATGGAAATTCGGCTATACCGCTGGAATACGCTGCATCGAGTTCCGAGATTTTTCGCTTTTTCACCATAAAACGAATAGTTTAAATTGCACGGAATCTTACCAGAATGTTGTGAATTTCAAAGCGAAGTTATGAAAAAGTGAAAAAACGCGTACTCGAATGCTCATACGTCAGAACCTTCCCTCCTTTTTGTATATTCGGCTTCCGTACCTTATGAAATAATTCATTAACGTGGAATAAAAAAATCGACGTCAAGTAAAAAAGAGAGAAACTACGTGTTTGTAGTAGAAAAAGAGAAAAAAACAGCGTAAATTTTTACATGGTTTGGTAAGAAATTACAAAATATCACGGTTTGCGTTTTTCCATCGTCAAACATTTTCGTATTGGTTTTTTGTGTATTTGTTTGTATTGCTGGGTACGTTCCACTTGAGTATTTACATTAGTTCCCTCTTTTTTTATATTCCTGTCCATCGGATTAATAATCGATGTTTTTATTGGAAAGGGAAAAAAATGAGGTTTTTTTAATTTAACTGTAATCGAGCCTGTCAAAGGATGTTATCTGAATATTGTTTTTATGCGATGGACTCGAAAAATCGAAGTGGTTTATGGCGTTTAAATTGTCTCGTGGTCGTATGTGGCGAATAATTCGTCACGAGGTAAGATTTCGAGAGCGGGGTGGTCTGTTTTGAGAATCTGTACGACTACGTATTCCCCTACACCTCACCCCCTCCACTATAATCTGTTGAACATAAAATTTCGTAGCATGCATTGACAACATGGCAATAAGCCACCGTTCATTATATGGAATACTTAATCTTACCCCCTCCCCACCCCTCATTATCTCATACCACGCGTTGAGAAAAAGAAAAACCAACGTTTGTATGGAATATTCATTTTGGGGCGTTTTTGTGGAACTTTGAGTGGCTTGAGAAAGAAATGATGAAATAAGTTGCTGTGTAAATTGAATGAGGAGCATTTTTTGTTTTAATCATGTTTTTCGTACCTGCTCAAATTTAGCTATATTTTCGCCGTTTTGTCAACACTGATAACAAAATAATTCGGTTAGGACATTTCTGTGACAAAAAATTGTTGAAGTAAAAATTGTTTAAAATCTAAGAAAAAACATTTCTTGGATGAATCATTCTTTGAGAAAACAATTTTCGAGATAAAAGTTGTTGCAAATTGAATGAGCAACATTTTATGTTTGAATCACATTTTTCGTATCTGCTCAAATTTAGCTGCATATATTTTCGCCATTTTGTCAACACTGCTAACAAAATAATTCAGGTGGAGCATTTTTGTGACATTTGGGGCAACTTGAGAAAAAAATTATTGAAATAAAAATTGTTAAAAATCAAACAAAAAACATTTCCGGTATGAATCGTTTTTTGAAAAAACAATTTTTAAGATAAAAGTTGTTGCAAATTGAATAAGGAACATTTTTTGTTTGAATCATATTTTTTGTATCTGCTCAAATTTAGCTGTATTTCAACACTGATAACAAAATAATTCAGTTGGGGCATTTTTGTGACATTTGGGGCAACTTGAGAAAAAAAATGTTGAATGAAAAATTGTTTGAAATTAAATAAAAAACATTCCTGTGTGAATCATTTTTTGAGAAAACTATTTTCGAGATAAAAGCAAATTGAATGAGGAATATTCATTATTTGAATAACCTTAAATTTAGCTATATTTTTGTCATTTGTCAACACTGCTAACAAAATAATTCAGTTGGGTCATTTTTGTGACATTTGGGGCAACTTGAGAAAAAAATTGTTCAAAGAAAAATTGTTTAAAATAAATAAAAAATATTCCTGAAAATATTCCTGTATGAATCATTTTTTGAGAAAACAATTTTTGAGACAAAAGTTGTTGCAAATTGAATAAAGAACATTTTTTGTTTGAATCATGTTTTTTGTATATGCTCAAATTTAGCTATATTTCAACACTGCTAACAAAATAAGTCAGTTGATGCATTTTTGTGACATTTGGGGCAACTTGAAAAAAAAATTGTTGAAAGAAAAATTGTTTAAAATAAATAAAAAATATTCCTGTATGAATCATTTTTTGAGAAAACTATTTTCGAGATAAAAGTTGTTGCAAATTGAATGAGGAATATTTATTATTTGAGTAACCTTAAATTTAGCTATATTTTTGTCATTTTGTCAACACTGCAAACAAAATAACTCAGTTGGGGTGTTTTTATGTGGTTTGGGATGACTTGAGAGAAAAATGTTTGAAATGAAAGATGTTTGTAATTTGAAAAGGAACATTTTTTACATCGATAATTTTTTGTATACTTTCAAATTTCACGATGATTTTACCATATTGCTGCGAAATCTAAAAAATTCTCTGTGAAAGCGTTTTTAAAGAGTTAAATGAAGCTTTGGACATCTGCACGACCTACCGAAAAGGTTCTTCGGCTCATAACTCCTTTTTTAAACACCCTATTGGCGGACGTAATAAAACCGCATCTTTCGGCTAATTATATCGTTTAAAATTAATACCGTTCATCAACGAAGAAACAATTTAATCCTATGATAAAACTACTAATTTAATGAAGTATTAATTAATACGCTTTGAAATTCGTAAACATTCGAAATATTGGCGGGCTACGCATTTAACATTTGCAAAAATATTCGCCTGCGGAATAAAATTTAATTAGTTTTTCGCCGTTTCGTGTTTCGCGTTCGATGAAAATTCAATTTCTTTTTTTTTCTCCGAATGCGCCGGTGTTAAACGGTTCGGTAATATTAGTTATTTCGGGAAGAAGTTTAATAATTTTATTCAGTTACGAAAGTTTTTTCGAATTTCGTCGGAGCGAAATATCATTTTTTTTTTCGCAGCGTGCACGTTATATACGACATCGAAGTATTGAAATTGCGAATAAAACGTTTTATCGGAGTTGCGTAGGTTAGGAATCGTCGACGGTGTCTTTTTAGTAACTTTTAACACGATTTTTGATTGGTTTTTGGTAAATGGGGGTAATTTTTGGCATGTAGAATTTCCAACATGGCGTTCGGGTTGCTTAAAGCGATAGGTTTAATTTTTGATGAAAAATCGTTTCGATTTAAACGTATACACGAAAAAGGAGATTTATATACGAAACGTCGAATATAAAACGCTTACTCAGCGAGTACAATTTTTATACGATGTAAGAAAAATACCGATATATAAATCTGACCGACGGTAAACGCTTATCTTACTAATTCAAGATGCAACTTTCGTCTTAGCACTTTTCAAATGCGTTCGTAGGATAAAAAAAGAGGGAAAAACTAAAGAGATGCAATAAAAGCGGTAAATCTGGCGCAAAATAAAGGTTAGTCTGTTCGATTGTAATCGATGAAGCGTGAATTTACAACAAAGTACTGTCTCACCGCAAACGACATCGGAAATACTTTTAAACGGATTGATTTCCAAAGCTTCGGTTTGGTATTTTTACCCCTTTTTTTCATTCATTCGCAGTTGCTCGATATCAAAGGGCTATTTTAATTTTAAATGTAATTAAAATCCGCGATGTACTTACAAACGACTTCGAGTCTTCCTTCCTTTTGGACGGAGAAAAACGATGGGCCTTCGGCTGATACTTCGCATCTGTAGAGGCCGCTAGATCGTAATGTTACTCTCTCCAGAACTACTTGATGACTGTTTGATAGGTCCGACTGGAAATATAAAATTGCTAGATTAGGGACAAACATGTGTAACAGTTTGTGGAACCATTTTGACTGTGGTTAATACATAAACGATGTGATTGGGGCTATTCTCAAGGTCATATGAGCTTTGTGGGAAAAAGCAAGAGGAAAACGCTGTATTGAAAATTACTCCTAGTTTCGTTTTTTCATGCTCCGCAACTTTTGTTTAAACTTTTTCTCGATATCACCAGAAGTAGCGAAATTATTGCAGAATAGTTGCGATGTACATAGAACCTCTTCACCTCCCCCTCCTCCCTTGCCAAAATTTCGATTCAATGAGGGTATTTTCTAGAATGTAAATTTATACACCTATCACCCCTGAAAACCAAATTTTCAGTTCTCGTGCATATTTTTCGGAATTTTCTTTTTTTTTGGTGGCATAAAACAATTAATATGTCGTTTCGTGCCTTACTCGGCGCGCTTTCAAGAACGACCCGCTATCGCGCCGTGGGAAGTACAGACCGCGAGCCCGTGCTTGAGTTTATTACTGAAATAATTTTTTTCTCAAAATCTATCGATTTTTGGGTCATCGACTACATAACATTTTTGGTTCAAAGTAATTTGAAGATAATTTTGCAATTTTTTTCGAGTTGAAAATGTCGATTTTAGTGTGTTTTTTCAATTTTTCACCATTTGAAAAAAAATTTCGTTCTATTTACTAACAATGAGAACTTTGTGCTTGAAATGGGCAATATCTGCAGAACCTGAAGAATTTTTTTTTCGGCTAGAAGGAAATTCCGAGGGCAGAGCGTGGTAATATTTTCAGCCCGTTCGATTCATTATTCCATTATTTGGAGAGGTTTTTCGTTTTTTCATGAATTTAACCAAAAAACACGAAGTTGCCCAAAAATACCCGTCCCAAGTATCAATTCCAAATTTTTTCGAAATTATGGGAGATCGATTTGGTATCGTGAGAATAGATAATGGTCAAATTTTCAGCTACTGAAGTTCACTTTTCCACGGGTTACGACGATTTTCCTGATTAACCGTTCAATATAGTAAACTGTAGCTATTTTTGAAAATTTTGAAAATTCGTCAAAAATCGAAAAATTAACTTCAGCCGCTAAAGATTTGGTTTTGGGGGTTTTTCTTTATCTTCTTTCCAAATATCCAAGTTTTTTCAAAATCCGAAATTAACACTTGCGACAATTCTGTTGTCAGTTCAGGTGATCTCGAAGTTTTTCATGATTTCAAATGACTCGTCACTTGATAACTAGCTGCACCACCCACATTAATATTTCTCCATGTAAAGTACATAGAAACCAGTTTCTATACCAGTTTAACTACCGTAATGGC
The DNA here is from genome assembly GCA_003261595.1 of Maconellicoccus hirsutus. NCBI lineage: Eukaryota > Metazoa > Arthropoda > Insecta > Hemiptera > Pseudococcidae > Maconellicoccus > Maconellicoccus hirsutus. The sequence continues at coordinate 18,458 of QBDW01004861.1, forward strand.
TCATTGCTTCCATTACCCTCGCGATTCTTTGTTGACCTAACGCCTCTCTCAGCACCAAATTAAACGTGATGTTATGTAAAGCTACTTTACTCATTGGTTCATCTCTTTGTGGGGATCTTTAGGAGTCATCAACCAATAAAAAGACGATGTACGATGTCTCTTCAATTACATATTTGTTTTTTCATTCTGGTTCTGACGTCTGTTCAAATTACACGATGAACAGGAGCTCATGTGATGATTGAAATCATAGAGTTGTTTTTAGATGTCATCAATACGATGATTATGACTTCTAAATTGTCTTGCTTTGGTGTAGCATGATTAATTAATTATTTCTAAGATTCTCATCTCAGCGTTTCGTATCATTAAAATTTTTTTTTAATGCAACAAAATGTTATGGATTCTTAAATAATGTTATTTATGATGCAACTCGTCACGCTGCAATAATCAATCACCGATTTAGTAATTAATTAAAGAACAAATACTTTTTTCCATTGTTAGGTAACACTGTAAGATAAGACGAAGTAAGCGGAGTAGGGAAAGAACCAGTTACAAACGAATAACTCACTAGTGACTCTTTGAAACGTTAGCATTAAGAATGAGTGCGAAACCGACGGATTAAGAGTTTTGAAAACGTCGTTATTTTTTCTTTATAATTTTTTTAGAATTCGCGAATTTTCTCGAATTTTGCGATGTTAGTAGTGGTGATTAATTGGGATTTAATTAATTTACCGAGAAAGGGGGATTTTTTTCTTAGATGTGTGGATTTTATTACATGGTGAGTGCTTGTTTTTTATGAATGAATATTTTTTTTATAATTTATAATTTATTTTAAATAGTGATTTCTCATTTTTTATCAATTTCAAAAGCGCAGGAGAATATTATGAAGGATTTCCTATCTTTATTTTTAGGGAGACTCATTTTTCATTGATTTTAAAAAGGTGATGAAATATTTGAGGTGATAACAGTCCAGTCAACCAACTGTACTCCACGTAAGGTTGAAAAATCGTTGAAAACTCACCTATTTTGCTGAGCTGTATCTCAAAAACTAAGCAGGCTACGTTAATTTTTTTTCAACGGATTTGTAGAGAATTTAGGCCACTTTAATTTCAGTTCTAACAAACTTTAACTGAAAAACAGTTTTTCTCGTAGTTAAAAGCAAAAAACTCCTTTTTTAATCGCACATAGCTCGAAATCTAAGCCAGTTACATCAACTCTTATATTATGCATTTTGTAGAGAATTTCGTGAATTTTAATTTCGAACTGAACTATTTTTTTGATAAAACCGGTTTTTGCAAAGATACAAGCAAAAAACTGAGTTGGGGGGTTGAGATCTATAAAAAAGGGGACTTGCGCATATGATATTTGTTCTGGAGTGAAGTATGTTGTGAAGGGTATTGAAAACACGAAATTTCAACTTATCATCTAATTTTTCAAGCTCGAGGTCATTTTCAGGCCGGATCGACTGGACTATAAGGATTCTATGTTCAGGAAGACTCACATTTTTTACTAATTTTAAGAGAGTAGTAAAAAATTCAAGCGTATTGTTGAGGATTCACCAATTTTTTAATTTCTGGGAAACTCATTGGTGTGATTTTTCTGCAATTTTTGCCAAGCCAAGTTTTCCATTACGAAATGACCCATTTTCTCAATAAATCACCGTAATTGTCAAGTATAAAAATGTAACCTACCTTAACCTTGATTCCATCAATTTTATAAGAATGCTGCGGAGGATTAGCTTTCGGAATATATCTATAAAATTCTTCGTTCTCTTTATACCACTTGACTGCATAAAGAGAATCGTCATCCAAAACATAGTCACACTGTAAAACCGCATCTTCACCTCTCATCTTATACGGCGGTACGGTTATTTTGGTTAAACGTAATCCGCAAACTTCTGCAAAAAGAAACAATTCATTATACTATCGAAATGCTCGCATATCTTTGGCGGATCATCAAATATGAAACTATACGAGGAAAAAACCACATCGGCGTGAAAACTTCGCATTACGTTGCAAATACGAGCAATGTCTGAAGAGGTGGTGATCCTATTAAGGTAGAAATATTTCCCGACGAACTCGCGAATAAATGAGGTTGGCGTTAAAATGAGAAAGTTGCGGTTAAATTATTTTCTACGCGTTTTCACTTATCGCGGTGTAAATATTTTCATAATAAACTCGCAAAAGATTTAGCTAAGTGTGAAGTTCAACGGATTGTAATTTGGCGTAGATTTCCGTATGGGCAACGTAATGTAGATGTTTTTGTTTTTTTAATGGTTAAAACTTTCACGTGCATCCAAGGTGGAGTGGTTTTCGGTGGTAGATTCTTTTTCAAGCGAATCTTATGCTTTAAAAAGGGCTTGAATAAGTTTCGGCGTAAGGTCGATAGCTCTTTGGAATGTTATACAAGTAACAATGCGCCGAGCAGCACCCCCTTTAATAGGTGTATTCAGAAAAGCACAACGAGCGCTATTTTCATACATTTGTAAATAGATGCGTTAATTCATAAAACATAAGTCGACCGTGTGCGTAAGTGTAGAATTGAAAAACGCCATTATCCTCGGCCCTAACTCGAATATTTACTAGAGTTTAACATCGGAGGGGCGAGGGAGGGTGGGTGTATTGAAAAGCGAACGTCGACACCAAACGTGTGAATATTTCCAGCCCTGTGATTAAAATTTAAAACCTGTTAAAACAAGATGCGTTTTGCCTGTTGCCTATATTCGCCTTTCAAAGGAGCTCGCACGAGATATCATCGCGCATCCCGTCACCGAAGTGTTCGCTGTTTCGTTAAAAATTAACCACGACGAGGTTTTTCCACCAACGAAGAATGGGATTTTGATTTAAGATGGTGAGACGTCGAACAAATGGAAAAAAATCTCGGTTAATCCTCGTTTTAATTTATCGTCTGTTTATTAAGGTAGTCAAAAACACCGAAGGGACTTTAGAGCAGATAATTTGAGAGATAAGCGCCTTGTTACAAGTTGGCTGAGAGCTACTTCAGCACACCTTGCAGACGCCTATGGCGAAACTTTGCGGTCACGTGGGAAGTTTCGGTGCTTTCTATAGAGATGCAAGAACATAGATAAAAACTTTAACAACTAAGCGACTGAGTCATTTCTTTCAGTTAAAATTGTACAAACTCGTAAATCTATTGCGAAAGTTTTAGCGGCTTTTGATAACAAGGTAGAATCTACGCAGCGCTTAAATTTTACAAACTTTCAACACTATTTTCTAATCTGCGTTTTTTTCTACTTTTTCGTCCGCTCTGCCTAGCAAACGTTGCAGATTTACGTCGAAACGTTTCTCAGCTGCGAACATTATTAATCCCGAGACAACTGGCGAGTTGCAAATAAAATACACTTTTTTAAATACCAAAGAAAACTTTTTTCGAGTTGATACGTGGCTTAGTAGATAAAATCGGTCAAAGTTTCCATCTTAGGTTGTAAAGTGTAAACGCAATGGAAGGGTGAAGGTTTCCAGAAATAGTCGTTTGGGTTTGAAAACAGGCCAACAAAGATATCTTTTTTACTAAAGAATTTCACGCGCTGAAAAAAAATACTATTTTGGAGGTCTACAAGTCGTATACGATCATCGTGGTCGTTGAAAAGTTTACTTTGCGTTGGTTTGATTTTAAATGGGAATTGACCGAGTGTTTTTTTTTTTGGTTTTGAATTTTTATATTTGTTTTTCAGTAACTCGGGCATAAGTTATTGGGAGATTTAGGCGTTCTTATCAAGAGGGGAAGAGGGGGTATGTTCAAACGTTTGAAAAAGTCTCCTCAATATTTCAAAAAATGGATTAGTTGCATTTTTTAATCAAGCTTTCAATAATTTTTACAACGAACTGCGCACATAAACCAGACCCAACTAGAAGGGGAAAAGACGAGGTTTCCCCAGGATCCGGATTTTTTTAGGAGCCCACTTGCGTTTTGAGCCCTTGTAAAAAGCAACGAGCCCTTTGGAAAAAATGACCGACTTTTGGAAAAAATATCGGGCTCTTTCAAGAGAAGGAAGGTCCGTATAACTTTTTTCTGGGGTACGGATTTTCTTAGCACAGCCCAAATGAAAATCTCCCATAAAACTATAAAAAATTTCACATTTTTTTGATAAAATATTGAAATTTTCGCCTTTTTTTTGCTTAATTAATTTTTTCATCTTACATTTTTCAAATTAAAAAATTTGAATATTGTTAAGAAAAAAAATAAGAAGTCCCTTTTTTTGAAAAATTATAGCAATAGCATCAACTTAACCACTTGAATATGGATTTTTTATGGATTTTTTTTGCAGCAGCGAATGAGCCGAAAATCCATTTTTAGCAAAATTTTTTCTTGTTTTAGTTTTAATGATTATTTGAAATATATAATTTGTCCTTCCTTTTATAACGACATAACAATTTTTACCCCCTCCCCTCCTCCTTCTCAAAATTTATTATTATTATTTTTTTTTAATTGTAGGTATTCTAGTTCGCCCTCTCCCCCTAAATATTCGCAAGTCAGGTCCGTCTATGTTGGGAATTGTAAGAATTTTGTGAAAAAAGCTATCATAGGAAATGTGAATTTTGAATTTCCATATTGGAAATTAATTGGGTGAAAATTTAAAAAAATACAATATCAAAAGTTGAAGAAATTTCTTCGCACTTAAATTTCCAGTACACTTATATTTGTACATACACAATATATTTTCCTTCATTTTTTTGTATCATTTTTTAAATAATTTTTCAATCGGTTTTTCTCAAAAACAATCATAATTTTTCTTTTTTTTTATCTGTTCAATTTAAAAAGTGCTCAGCTTTTTTGTGTCTTGCTGTTCAGTGAAAAGTAAACAAAGCTTTTTTGCATGTTTTGGAAAATTCCAAAGTCTTCCGATTATTTTTGGAGACTAAACCCAAATGAATTTAGTGGTTGATCGGTGAATTTCAACTCTTTACTATCTTTTAAATTTAATCCTTTTTGGTTATTTTTTATTTTCTTTCTATTAATTTTTTTAATTTCTGCAGCTGTTTATTTCCTAATTTCACAAATTCATTTAAACGTACACAATTGATGTACCAATTACCAACCTTTTTCTTTCTGAATAATTATATTTATTTTTATCGATTATCGAATCATTATCGAATTACTTTCAGTGTCCTCTGCCCATTTTTAAAATAATCGTAATCTTATTGAAATTCGTTAATCTCGATTTGCATTTCAATTTAAATATCATCACGTAGTTTCAACTTCGAATATGGCTACACTGATGCATCGCGATAAATGAATAAAAAAAGCCAAAAAAATTCCTAGTCTTCTGTGGAATGACCGAACGTGTCTTCGACGAAAAGAACTAAAGTTCAACAGTTTTCTTTCAAAGTTTAAATAACCACAACGTGGCCATGATTTATGTAAGGAAAATTGTGCTGTTGCTTATACCTTCACTTATATATAGTTTTTCTTTTCGCGCATCAAGGTAAGTAAAATGGAAGTAGTTGGGAAAGCGAAAAAAATTAATTAAAGAAGAACGCCAACAAACCTAATGAATTTCATCGGAATATTTTTTAGCATAACTTTAAGAATATTCGCGTAAAACTGGAGGCATTCGATCAAAACACGACAGCCATTAAATTGCACAAAGTAATTTTTCCCGGCGTCATGAACATTCGAAGTGAACATGCTTACCTAAGCTATTGTGTAGTCTCGCGACGGTTAATTTTTTAAGAGCAACTTTTTTAATGCCATTTAAAGAGAAAGTTATATTTGACGGTGACTACAAACGCTTACTTAACTTTCTCGGGCTGACATAAATTCAAAAATGCAATTTATCATGTTGTAAAGTTGTGCAAAAACTGCGAAATTTATTTCTCTCATTATTATGTCATTGTAAAAATATTACACTCTCGGTGTTCAACATTAATTTCAGGGTTTTTTTCCTTTCTTTGGAGTTTTTTATACAACTTATAGTATACGATGTACTATGTCTTGGCTAAATGCTTGAAAAAAGTATTATGAAAAAAAAAACCTAAACATTTTTTTGAAAAATATCATAAAAAAGTAAAATCTTGGTAATTGGATGATAATTCTATCAATTTAAAGCTTTGTTATTTAAAGCTGCTTAAAAGTTTTTAACTTTCGATATAAAAAGCTATAATTCCGATCACGGGATAACTTTATAAAAGCTGTAATTCAGATCTCGGATAACGAAGCTTAATGAAAAGTTTACCCGATGGGAGTTATCGGAGGGGTAAAGACTTCTTGTTAAAGGACGAAAATTCCACGGAAAATAGAACTTTTACTGTTAACATTTCCTAAAACTTTAATGGTTTGTTGGTTTTAATCAATACAAAATGGTTGTTTTTTGCGCGCTTTTTTTTCACATTCAATACACAATTTTATGTACACCACCCTTTGTTTTCGTGAATTCCACAAAGGGAAAAAAGTAGTGATTTTTGGTCGACTTTTAAACCCTTTTTGGCGGGTTTCTTTACAACGAAGGAATGTATTTAATTAACGATATGAAAATTCGTTGCGGCTTGCCGCCTTTTTGAATTTAATCGCGATATGTGGATGGAGCAGATTGAACGAGTTTTAACGTTTCAATCCAATTATTGAAGTTTTTTATTGCCGTAATCGATTTCCGAGCTTATTTCTCTGGAGTGTTGGAACTTTGCGTAAAAAATGAGATGATTTTTTCGTCAGTTGTGTCTATAGGGATAAATACCGAAAATACGTGGAAGGTTTGTTAATACACGTTGGATTGAAAATTCCGAGGGTTATGAGGGATTTCGACGTAAATGCGAGATTTATTTGATATTTACCATCGAGTTTTTTTGAAGTGTTACTGGTGTTTAATTCGCCGGAAAGAGGTTTAATTAATGGAGGAGTGTTGTAATGAAACGTAGCTCGAACGATTTACTAGGTTTTCTCCAAGGATGTTTGTCCTTTGAGATTGAGGAAAAAATGGAAATTTATCAGAAAGGATGTATAATTTGATTTATAAGAGTAAAAGAGGTTTAAATTATGTCATTTCGCACTTGGAAGAAGTTTCAAAGCGGTCGCAAAAAATCCCTGAAGCCTTGAGCTGATTTGATTCCTGTTTTATGCCTTTTAAGCTAGTATTGACAACAGGAATAGATATGGTTGTTTATTTTTTCTCCCTTTTTTTTTTCTTGAAAGATTAATGGAATAGTGGACCATTTTTTATAACTTTTAGCCATAGAGGAAACCCCTGTTAAGTTGGACGTCAGTGCAGGCAATCGTATTTCTCATAGTACAACTCAGGAATTTGATGGTCAATTTAGCTGAATGGTTGTTCTTCGACTTTTGCTTTCCTCAGTTATACTCCATGTCTGTGACGGTTTCCGAATACTTTTAATTTCGCGAAAATAATAGTAATTTTGTAAATTTCTCGATAATTTGCTTGTTTCCTGGCCATTTTCAACATACTTTAGCCATTTTTGTATCTTCGATTTGCTATACCTGCAGTGTTCTCAAATTCATTCAAGTTTTGAGGCTTGTTTTGATTTTGAGGTTTCATTTTTACTAATAAATTCAATATTGTTTGTTTTTTTTACATCTTATATTCTTTATTGATGCAACTAACTCGATAACTCGAAATCTGTTCCTCTGTTTTTTAAAACCCTTTTTTGTGCAAATGAAGTTCACATTATGTTGATGAACTAGAATCATCATAGTGATTTACGTAAGTCAAAAGAACATTCATGAAATATGAAAACGACCTTTATTGATTATGAAACGTGTGAAAATTGTTTGCATATTTCTATAATTTTCAATTTTTCATCTCTGGTAATATTCTTCTTATCAGTAAAGATGTGGAAATGGCTACACTGATCGAGTTTCAGTTTTATTATTGAATTATTTAGAAAGCCGAATGTAGATTTCTTAATTTCTTGCATTGTATTACTTTTGCCTTTTCAAGTTGAGCTTTTTATCTAGTGAATCATAAAGAATTGATATTTTGATAAGCAATGAAGAATTGAAGACGAGAGGTGACTGGAGAAAGTGAATTGTTCGACATCTTCCATTTCCATAACTTCAGTTTAACTGTTGAGATTAAGAAGTTTAATTAATCACGTTTTTCATTCTTTGCAAGTTATTTTATATATTTGCTGATTCAATGAAAAAAACCATTTTATCATACTTAGCACTGGAATATTGCGGTACTGATAACACTATCAATAAAAAAATATCGTGATCAAAATGCCAAAAAAAATTCATGATGATAAATTTGCTCAAAAATTTTGAATTAGCACATAAAAAACAGCGCTATTTTAAAAATACTTCGGTTGTTCGGTTGAAATATATCTCGATTCTTTTTCAAGTTTCGGCGTTATAATATAAAAAATTGGTATTCTCGCCAAACGTACCTTACTGCTTTGAAAATTACCATTATAAATGTCCATAAAATAGGTTTAAAAATTAGACTCGCTTTTAGCTGTTTGCCAGCGAAAATTTCAAATTAACAAGTGAAGAAAGTGACTAACTTTTTTCGCCGACAGTGAAACTTGGTCGTAATGCGCGGTGCCTGTTAAGTAATTAATTAAATTCGCATTAAATCGAGCCGCTCGCGATGGTTTTTTCGCCGGTACAATTTTTCTACATGTTTTTGGAAAAATTAAGCTCGGATTGAAAAATGAAGTTGAGTTAATTATTAAAATTTTCGCAGTATGGACGATACGCATGGCTTATAATGAGTATGTGAATTAAGTCTGAAGAGATCATTAGGTAAAATGTTTAGATAGGTTATCGACGGTTATGGAATTTTTTTCTCGTTCGCAATTTCAGTTGATAAATTATGAAATAAAATTGATATGCTTAAAGAGATTTTTTTCGTAGTTGAGAAATAATAAATGAGAAGCGTACGCGAAGAAGAGTATGCTTCCTGGTGCAGATTCCACCAAGTTTTTTACCCTTTTATATCTTATAAAGAATTCAGATTTTAAAATGAGTAAAATTCGGAATTCCTTGAATGGGCGAACTCATCGTCGCTTTCGAGGTGTGTTTGGAAATAATTTGAAAATCTTCCATCGCCACGTTTCCGCTGGCTAATAAATATTTATTGCATTCTATGTGTAAATGCAAACGTTCAATTGTAAATAATACTTGGTGAGTTTCGGTCTGCGAAACTGACGTGTAGAATTTCAATTTCGAAAGACAAATTGATAAGATACATCTTCCTTTTTCTTTTAGAACTACGATTAAATCTTTTCAACGAAGGGTGAAAGTGTTATCCCTTTGCTTCGTGTCTAAATTGATAATAATAGAAAACAAGCGAAGAATAATCATGTATAAAGAGGGAAAAAAACGGAGAAAGTAGATTCCTGGCGGAGTTGGAAATTGTCTGTTACAGAGAAATCGTTCTTTTGGAATTGACAAAAGCCGTTGCATTGATCGAAGGAACTGACAGGAGTCTGTGATGGTGGAAGTACCTCGAAGAATTCGTTATTGAAGGAAAAATCTCTTCGAGGATCGAAACATGAAGCAATACCTCATTAAGTTGATTTTGGCTTTTTTCAACTCTTAATCGATCGCTTAGGAATATCTTGAAACTGATGGTCATCGTATTTCGATTGTTGTGCGTCTTTCCTGAAACACTTCTTGCGAAGTAAACTCAAAATACACTTCAAAGTTGACATTTTCCATTATCAGAGTATCTAGCAGGTAGTAGAAGTAATGAAAGTAGTGAAAAAGTAGTGATTTTAAAAATGGGTGATGAAAGCAGTAAAGAAGTAGGGAATTTTGACAAAAAGTAGCACCAGAATGAAAAATATCGAAGACGCGAAATAATTCATTTTTGATAACAAAAGCACAGGCAACTTTTTAAGAATTGGCAGCACTTGTCGAAACATGTGACGTCATATATTTTTTTTACAATCATATAATGCATTTATTTTTTTGTAATTTTAATTTGATTGAAAAAAAACTCGTTGATGCAGGAAGGGAAGGGGGTTGAAGTGAGAATTTTGGAAATTTGTTTCAAAAAAGTAGTGAAAAAGGAGCAATTTTTAAGAAAAAAAATCCGTTAGATACCCTAATTAATGATTATTACTCAAGAGTCAACAGCATCCTTATCTATCCATACAACAAATTAGTTCAAGTTCCTATTCAAACATACTTCTGCAAATTGCTCTGCATTCAGACTCCATTAACCATATAACTCATTGGAAACGTTCTAACGTAAAATCTCTAATCTCGAAACCACAACCAATGTTTTTCTTAATTTTTGGTCATTTTAAATTTCCTAGACAAAATTCCAAAGTATTTGAACTTCTCGTTTAATTTATTCGAAGGTTATTTCGGCTTTGAAAAAATTCAACACCTGTGCTAAACCCAAAGCGAAGGTTAGAATGGTGAAAATACTTGAAATAGTACAATTTGAATATAAAATTATTTCTCGAATATATTGGATGGTAAAAATTCATAGCCACTTCAATAAATTGTACACGAGGCCGGGTTTTTATGGACACGCAATTGTATAATGCGGTTCGATTTAGAAATAATAAAATTAAACTGCGTAAAAATTTTTTTCTCTAGCAACGTACGTTTAATTTGACAAAGTTATTTTAAACTTCTTGAACGAGCTTTTTCATTCGGTATTTTTTCTAAAGTGAGCGTAATTTAAGTAATGGTTTTTCACTGCGAGGCATGGTTGGCTTTATTTTTTAGTTTTTGTTTAGTTTTGTGCATTAAAGTGTAATTAGATAGCCGGCAGCAAAATAAACAAAATAAAACTAAAGGTAATGCCACGTAAGATTATCTTTATTACAACATTCCGTCGGGTGTATCCTTTTCTTTTATAATTGTTGGTGTTTTTATGGCAACTAGCGAGCTCATATGTACCATGGCTAGTATCCTTTTTGACAGAATAGGCAAACACAATGGAATAATTTTTTTCATTTACAAAACAATGATTTAGCGATTGCCCGGTATTTTTTATACTTTCATGTATGCAAAAAAATGATGGGGTACGACGAAGGTGTGCGGTGACAAGCTGCCAATATCTTGAAGGCTTAAGCTGAACGTTTGACGTTGTCGTGCATCCGGAAATTTGCCTTTATATGCCAATCACGTTTAAAAGCAGATTATGGTAACATTATTTTTTGGGCGCGGGTGCGGCGTTAAAATCTGTCGAAATGTGTAGATTATTAGGAAAATATATATACATAACGTCGAGCCTATCATTTCCATGAAAATGCTCGTAAATACGCACCTTTCAAATTTAAATTATAGCTTATTGAAAAAGCGGGGTATGCGACGAAAAACAGCGTTGCCGTGAAACTCGGCGAAAAAAAAGTCGGAAGCTTTGGCTGTGTACTTCCTTGTTTACGTTCTTCGTGCACGTTAAAACGTCTCGTTAATGAAATTTCTATTTAGCTTAATCAAACTTTACGTATTATAACGAAATACGGCAGAAAACTCGAATGTGTTATATCGCAGTATTATTCATATTTTAATGTAGCAATCTTCAAGATTACGTGATGCTGTGGAATGTATAGACGACTTTAGAGGTTGGAGTCACAATTTCACGTCTTTTTACCGGCGTCGTAATCGAGTTAACGTGTTAATTGTATGATCGAATTTTACTTGATGAGATTTTATTCTGTAGACTAATATGGTGTAATATGAACATGAAGTTTTTTATTTATCGTGATGGATTTCTTATCACTTCATAGTTACTGATCGAATATCGATGCATTAATTCGCATTCTTCGATATCGATGTTTGAATTTCAGTATTTTAGAATTGATATTTTGACTTTCGATTTCGATGTTTTAGTTTTCATATTAGATATCGATATTCAAATTTTAATATTTTAATAACTGTCAGGTAGAGTGCGCGACAAGCGTTACGTAAGTGATTATCTATCCAGATCGAGATCCAGTTGTGGTGCGCGTAACGTTTGATTATTATCATTAGATGAGATACAATTAACCATATATAAACTTTAACTTTTAATATACAATGTAATTCAAAAAGACAAAAAATATAGAACTTTACAATAACGATATGTTGTATTCCAAAATTCCGATTTTAACATTGTTTGATAGTCTGATATCGATGTTTGAATTTCAATATTTTAGTATCGATATTATGATACTATATTTCGATTTCGATGTTTTAATATCATTCTTCGACATCAATGTTTGAAATTCAATATTTCAATATCGATAATTCGACTTTCGACTTCGACATCGTAATTTTGATGGTTTGATATCGATGTATCGATTTTAATTCTTCGATATTGATATTTGAATTTCAATATTTTATTTTAATATCGATATTTCAATATTTCGACTTCCATGTTTAACTACAACATTTAGATATCGATTCAACTATGCCATTAAAATAGAATCAGCAAGTACTTGAGAGCAGCTTACGGAATTACACGATCATGTCAGCGGGACAGATTGATGGTCAATTTTCTACTTTCAAATTGGAATTCGTAAAATGAGTATTTGAATGTAGACGAATTGCAATAGTAATTTACGGTGGAAATCTATCGTACGCATTTGTAATGAGTGTGATACACTGACTTTGATTTTATCAACAATTGATCGCTTTGGTTCATGAATCTTATAGCTATAGCTAATATCAATTCTTTCTATCTGATTCTGAGCATTATCAATCAAAATGTCTGCAACTCAGTTAAAGTACAACTATTTTTGGAATTTACAATTAGGTGTCTCTGTATCTATCGGTTTTCCATTTGATGCCGAATTTCATTAACTTGTCTGTAGTACTAGGTCTAATGGTTCTTGAATAGCTACAATTTAATGTTCGCTTATTGAAGGTATCAATTCATGAAATTCCAAAACTGATGCAAGACAATTAACTAGTGCTATTGTTTGACATTTTCTTTATGAATTATTGTATTTACCAAATGTCAGTCGATCAAAGTATCGAATTTCGAACACGTATCTGATTGATTGATAGTAGGTATATCGTATATCAATGAATATGTAGTAGAATGTACTTGAGTAATGAGTAATAGCTTCACTGAACTACTAACAGAATAATACAGTAAATTTCATTCAATCAAATTGATGATCATATTTTGATGGAAATTGTACCATCACATTATATTTAGGTATAGTTTACTTAGGATGCTAATTATCTACTAACTTTGGTAGTATGTGATCAGCTCTCTGTCTTCAGCAAGTAAATTATAACTTAATCAAATATTCCGATTGATGTCTAATACTTCAATATGGTTGATAACATCCTAAATCAACTTTATCTACTGAAACTCAACCAGTTTTGGCGATGTTTGATATCACATATTTCATTTTGATTTCTGAACATTGTAAACAATAATTGATCATTTTGCATGAAGACAATGCATATCAACGCATTATCTGCTTGTAAATATACCCAACTTCATTTTTGTTCAATTCTAAATTGTACAACTGATGCCAGTAATCTCTTACAACTTGATCACACTTTTCTGAGTTCTTGTTCACGACAATTAATGTAACTAATATCACAAATGATCACAAAAGCCAAGCTTTACTTGTTACACACTAACTTACCTCCGTTTGCCAATAATATCGCCAGAATTGACACATATATTATCTCCTTAGTTGGCATTGTTTGATAAATCACATGAGTTGTCGATTTTGGAAACAAGTTTCCGTCGCGGAAATTGCGATCACCATTTCCTACAGAAAAAAACATCGTTTAATTTCACATAGGCTTATTAACATTCGATCAACTTCATCTTTGAAACGATTCGGATCAGACTTTTCGGCGCAATTTTGCTGATTAGGCGTTTTAGGTTGGCGTTTCATTGAAACGAAGAAAGAAACCCATGATATTTGGTAAATTTGACGAAACCCGAATCGAATGGTACTGAAAACGGTGTATTTTTTCATATCTTTTATGCGGATAGCTCGTTATAGGGGCCAGTTGTATTGATAACATAATAATACAAGATACCCTCATAAATAGCTTGTCAGTTACAGAGTTTGTAACGCTTGCTGCGCTCTTCATAACCGCTATCTCTTTATTAATTGCCTTTTCCAAACAGATTACCCGAGTTTCTTTACCCCTGGTGATTTTAAAAGGATAGCCGCTCGTTGCCGATATAGAGCTGTTGACAAAATGGGTAATTAAGTGAGTTACGTACTCGAAAAACCACAGTTGAACCTTTTTTGATGCTTATCAGTTGAAATAATTAACATTAATTCCGGCATTTTGCGAAATTTTCACTTTTTATGATATATCAGCCGGCTAACGTGAATGTAACTTTTGCGCAATACCTAAACTAAATGTGTAAAGGTGAAAGAAAAGTAAAATGATGGATAGCGGTGTAATTATTTGGCGATTTCTTGCAAAGGAGTTATTTTCTTTATACGAACCGCAGATAAAAGAATTACGTCGAGTATTCCGTCTACCTACGTTTACAATATTTTCAAATATTAGTTACGACTACAACGGAGAAGGTTTTTTATTTAATTTGCTCGGGTGGTTTTTGTTAAATAAAAGTTCTTTTAAAATTATACAATATCTTTAAGAATTGTACTGTTTGGTTCATCAAGTCGTTCTTTTGTAATGACGTTTTATTTTCTTCTTTGATATGACGTCGTTTTCGAATTTCGATTCTACTATACGAAACAATGCGATATTTCAATGGTATACTCCTACACGTTTGACGCATTTGCAAGCTGCGAAGGTTCCACGTATTAATCTGCCGTTTATTTCGTAGTCCAACGTGACCAGGGTATTTTCAAAGGTTCTTTGGGATGAATGGAGAATCGTTGTTGAAATGGAATTTTTTATGTGATTGTGTTCGTTTTAAAAGCCTCTGTGAGAAGTATAGACGAATATTTTCCGTGTGATGATAATTTATGAATTATTTGAGAATTATTTTTGGCGAAGAACACGTGTTAAAATCGTGTATAATTGGCGAGATTCTTTTTTAATTATTTTTTATGATTTTTATGCCGATCAAAAATTTTGTTCTTGTTGGAATTCTCGATTTTTCTATTTTAGGATAAATTCAACAGTCAACTTTTATGTCGTAATTTCGATACGAATTTAGAAAATGAAAATTTTTGGGTATAAATTATTCAAAAAAGAATGAACAAGCTGAATTTCAACATTAAAAATTCCTATTGAGAATTATCGAAGAAAATAAACCTGCGACCAAAATAGGAAAATTGCATTGAATTACAGCAGCAACAACAACAACAACAACAACATGATTGCATGAATCATTATGACTTCTAACAAAAAATTTTTTTCTATTTTAATAAAAGAAAAAATGTAAATTTTGATAAATTCACGCTAAACTCGATCTCGACGAAAATGTGTATTCTCTTTTATACTAATCAATCTATTTTTTTCTTTTTTTTTCAGAAAAATATGAAACAAAGAGCTCGCGAAATTTCGGCTGACTGATTCTTCTTGATTTTGAAGACGATATTCACTCTCATGGAACATAATTATTTTCAAAGTGAGGTAAAATTTTTAATTTGTTAATCCTACGATGAAAAATTTTCTCAACGTGAATCCCCCATTCGGGCTAAAATCCAATCTAATAAAAATCTTGAAAAATTTCACTTGGGCGTTTATTCGGCGTTATTAAAATTTTTTTCCTTTTCTATTCAAATATTATTAATTGTTTCAAGATTACTTTCTGAATTTAGAAATTAATTTTGAACTGGGTAAGCACGAGGGGAAAGTCACTGAGAGTTGAAATTCTTCATTTTGAAGTGGAAATTCAATTATATTTTTTATCAGCAAATTTTTCCGCTTATGGTGGATTTTATCATGTTGTTCGAGTAATCTGTGATTTTTTTATGGTTTCAAATCAAACGAGTAGGTAGAGGTACTTCGTAGATGATCATTAGGTAGGTAATTAAATTGTGTGGTACCTTTCCGTCATTCGTTAATTCGGTGATTAAAATAAAAAGGAATAAATTCCGTTAGTTTTTATCTCGATGATATTTTTTCCAACCATTTGAGCATGAGAAAAAATTAAAATGAGGTGAAAAAATGATAAAATGTATAATTTATTATCTGTATAAATTTACTTACTGATGGTTTATCTATTAGTAGATTTTTTACGAAAATTAAATAACAACGTTTTCATAATTTTAACAAAGTTCAATGATACCATTCGTAATTAATTTGAACGCGATTCGCGAATTCGTAGCGGCATTTTAGATGAAAAGCACACACTGTTCGTTGTAGAATTGCATTTGTTTACTGTCTGATGGTCGGCGTCTATTAAACCAAGAGCAACAAGACTTGGCACGAGACGATTTTGCGCACTATGCTGATTGCAATGTCTGGTGATAAGACGAAGAAAGTACGCGAATCAGTTATCAATAAAAATAGTTTCGGCGGTGCGTCAACGTTGGCTTTTGAAGGCGTCTTTTCCGTAAACGTTCCCGAAGTATTTTTCTAATTAGCGACGTTTAAAGCGCGTTAAATGAATTTCAAAATACTTTCGCACAACTTCACCAAGCCGGGCGTTTTGTATTTTGAAATGTTTATTAGAGTGTTTTCGTTTGTCGGCGGTTTATCGCTGAATAGGGTATTATTCGCGTTTTAATCGTTTTGTCGGCCAATTTTATTATCGCGTGGATTTCAGGCGTATGATAGGCAGTTTTATTGACGCGAGGGATTTCGATGAAATTTCGGTGCTTTTTGTCGCCTGCGCGAGCCCGCGTGTGAATTTTAGGATTGAGGATTTTTTTACCTTTGGTTGATATTTCTGCTGGAGGATTTGACGTGTTTGGATGTTTAAAAGGATTAAAAATCTAATGATGTCGGAATAATGTTTTGATAGGTTTAAATTATGAGGATTTTTTTAATATGAAAAAAAAAACGTTGTGATTACTAATTTCACTATGATATGATATTATCGAATTCGTTATTTATTTTGTAAAATCAAAATTAATTTTTGATGATTTAGTGTAAATTGTACGAAAATATATTTAATGACGTCGTACACCAAACACCAGCAAAAACCAATTTTCATTCTTCCATCGTCCATTCGTAGATTACGTAAATTGATGATTTCTTCGTGATAAGGAATCGTTAATTATCGTTTCTAAATACAGAAATATCTAACGAATGATTATCAAATGGTTTAATTAACTTTATTATCACGTAGTTTTATATTGGTCAGAGATTTATTTTTTTTGTCTATACAAATGATCAAATTGCGTAATATGTAAACAAGTCGAAACGATTAATTTTTCTTAAAATCTCGAAGCGATGTTTTTATTTATTCAGAAAAAATGTCTTTTGATTTCTTCGGCTGTTTGAAACGTGCACGATTATTTCTACATCATCTGCATGTTAGAATTGTTCCATTTTCAGTAATTTACGCGCTGAGTGTAGTATCTTGATGTGCCATATTTACATCAATTATTTTAAGCATCGAATATTCCAAAGGTGTTGACTTTCTGTAGGAATTTTTTTGATGTTTTAAATGTCTGTTCTTGAATTGAGTGACGAATTTTCTTCTGAGAGCATGTTTTGTTCATATGTCTGCTTTTCGCTTTGATAATCACTTTAGTTACTAAAGAAAATGTAATTCGGTAACTGAGCAATTAACAGTGTTGAGATATTTAAGAAACGCAATTTCCCATCCAGAACCATAAAATATCCCTTTTTCCTGTTTCATTTTTTACTCGTATATTTTCCTTTTTTTCAATACTTACGAATTTTTTTAGCTGAACAGGTTTTTTCAAACAATGAATTAAACGCAATTTTTGGTCACAACTGCTAATCAGTTTATGCAAGATGAAGAAAACAACGAAAAAATGAATTCTTTTAAGAAAAATGCTCGAATTTCTCATGTTTTTCCCAGTTTTTGAAAGATTGTAGAAGTATCTCATTTTGTCTGTTTTTCCTACAACAACGTTTTAGACCTTAAAATATCGCACGATATGGAAAATTTTACACGATATCTCAACACTGAGTGAAAATGTATCACTACTTTGTCTTACCGAGTGTATCATCGTTATCAAGTATCATTGAAAATCTAACGACAGTGATGCAACCTTGCAACACTGGAAAAAATTCTTGATAACGTGATTGATTTTTTTCATCAATTAATTTATTCTAATTGATGTAAAAATCATGTTTAAAGTCGTGTTAATAAAAATTATGAATCATGATGCAATCAAATGCAATCAAAAAGATTTAATACATTATTCTCAGATTATTCTGTACTCAACGTTAACATAACTTTTTTTCAATGTGGCATCACTGTTGTTAGAATTCTAATGATACATTCGTTATTATCACTACTTCCCTAACCAATCAGTCTAATCATCCTGTATACATGATAAAAAGAGAAAAAAATCTGAAAATAAATTACTGTCACTAATCAATACCCAATCATTCAATTAACAATTCATCTCATATACTGCATTTTCTACTTCCATAACGGTCCAGTTTTTCCTTCATTTTAATCAACCTATCAATTCCTCGACATTTCATGCTTTCAATGAGTTTTAAACAAATGGTTAAAAATACATAGCACTTGTGTTACGAATACCACTTTGAGAAACCATCTCGTTCAAAAACGAAAAAAAAACCACGTGTCCTCATTTTACCACACACGTGTTCGCTATTCCGAAACGATTAACGATGGTTGATTTTTGTCATTCATTGTATAAACCATAATCGATTTTAATTTCGACGATAAATTATCAACGCGACATAATCGCGTCGTAAGGTGAAAGAAGGTAAATTTGCGACGCAAAAGGCTAAAACATAAGTTTGATTTATATCATCGAAGAAATTCTACCTTACAACTACTACCGAAGAGTTGCTGTTTCGAATTTACGAGTCCAAACAGATGGTTCGCAAGGCGGAATATGTTTCATATTCACATGAGACAAAACCCATTAATTTCATATCCACGACGGCGATATTTCAGCGTTAGGTACATTACGCGTGTAAAATTATCAAATCGAGTTGAATTAACGAAAAGTACTAGCACCTTAAATGTAAAAAATTTCAATTAAAATAACACAATGACATCAGAAAATATTCGATAAAATTAAGGATTAACAAAGGAAAAAACAATACGTACGTTTTACACAGGCTTACTTCGGCTGGAAGAAAAAAAAACACGTATAAACTTCAGTAAATTTATGATTTTGAAAATACGATAAAGTTTTTTCCTAAAGTAACTTTATCTTGGCGTATATGAGCGTAAGGTACCTTATCCTCTATAAATTTGTCAATTCGAAGTTAAACGTTATTTATGATTTGGTAAAGTGAGATTTTCCACGACTGTTTATCAATAAGCGAAGTCGCATTTTCCCATAAGCGTTACATGTGTTTGGTAAAATTGAATGAAATTCTCGTCTTTCAACGTTGCTTCGTTTGCAAATGCCATTTGATAATTACGCGAAAATTTTTCAGCTAGTGGAATTGCGCCGTCGTTAATAAAATGCAAATTACTTCGAGCTGGTGTGCTGTAGAAAAAGGATGTCGTTTTTGTAACATTTATCGCCAGCTTGAATAATTAACCGAGCAATATCGAATTTAGAAATTTCAAGTGCTGCTTTATTAGCATTTTAATAAAATCGTCCAAGGTATTGTATTTGTATACGGTAATTAGAGGAGATTACACGAGTCCAGGCCTAATTTCGGTGTATTTTATCAGCACGTAGGCATAGGCTTATCTTCAAAACACATGAAGGTGACTTGCTTACTTTGTAAGTAAGTTGAACTTTGTTTTTGAACGTATTTCCGTATCAGACGTTGATAAAATACAAAAACGCAGTTTATAAAAATAAATTCTTTTTATAAAAAAAAGTAGGGAACAATCGGATGTGTTTCGTGTTTGAAAACTCGACATTCGTTATCAGCATTGGAAACCTAACAAATATTTAAGCACGCATCGAACGTTCGTTACAGTCGCTTATCATTTTATGATAAGATTATTCCCTAAAGAGCCAATATTGCTTATCAACTTGAACGAGTTGTGTCATTCTCCAACATTCACATGGAGTACTTTTTTTCCGCTTATATATACTCGTATCCCGTGTAGGGAAGAACCTTCGTTTATTTCGTCCAACCATCGGTCTGAATATACCTGTTGATCGTATTTATCAAAAATACGCTTCGAAACGGTCGACGGCTATCATTTGACAATATTTACCTTTTTACCTTGCTTTTAATGCCGCATCGTGTTAAAGGCTATAAAGAATGGAGCTTATCAGTGTTAGTTTTTCCATCACTATCGAGTTCAAGGCGATCCGACCTCGGATTTGATACGGAACGTTGCTGGTTGACCTAAGGTTTATCACATCCTTGTGATCTAATATGAGGATGCTCTTTGTTCATTTAGAGCATATCGAAAATAGGCGCCGGAAAAAAAATATAAATTCATTATACACGTAAACACTCATATATTATAATATTCAAATAAGGTACACTTATTTTCAACAAATATTAACAAAGAACCGAAAGGTAACAATAATTATACAATCACAAAGACCTAATTAAAAACATGAATCACATAAAAAGGGTTCATCCGTATAAACAAATTCACACATTAAAATGTACAATATTCTCAACATGAGCAATACATTTACCAAGGAAAAAAATGTAATGAATAATTCTCACAGAAAAAAATTTAACACATGGACGCTTTGAAATTGAAAGTATTTTTTCCTTTCGGAAGTCTTCAGTTCATTTGCGAATATCAATCAAAAGTATACCAGCTTTTGCATAGTTTTTTCAGACTTACGACTTAAAATAATCCCTCCCATACACATAAATTCTACATAGAAGACAAAAATAAAAAAATAATTCCTAGGCTTCATTAAAGGAATGATTGAAAGTATAGAAAATTCTATTTTTATATTTCATTTCATAGCGAATCACGAAAAGATGAATTTTTCACGCAACTTCGATGTATCGAAGAAATTGGTAAATTTGAAATCTAAAATTGTCCGTTTTTATATCATAGATTTATGCGGACTTCCGACGATATGAAAATGGAAACACCCCTTACAACTAATTCCTGATTTCCAAATGAAAAAGAATACGTAAAAAACAGTAACAAAAATAACATCGAAAATACATCAATAATTAAAATACGAATTTAAAAAATAGAATCACACGTAAGTATAAAATATAAAATTACGATGGCCGTTCACAACAAACCACCAATTGTTTCGTTGTAAGCATTTCATAATCTTCATCGGTCACCTGTGGTAAAAAAAAAAAAACAATTAAAATCGTAATAGGCGCTGATTATGAAAATAATGAAGTACTTTTACCGTCTCATTCAAGTAGTATTTCCTGCTTACGAACACATAATCTTCTTTGTGCTGTTCGGCGTGTTTATCGAGCGTTTTTTTGGTTTTAAACGATAGGCCGCAAGTATCACAAATATTCATCTTGTCGACAGCGTAATTAACCGGTTTGGCGTTTTTTCGGGTACGACGAGCAGGTCCATCTTCGGGTGTACGAGTTTTATCGTTAAGATGTACCCTCATGTGACGTTGGAGATAATATTTCCAGGCGAAATTTCTGTTGCAGATGCTACATTGGAATTTTTTCTCACCGGTGTGGGTTCGAATATGCCTAACGAGGCTGCTCCTGCGACCGAATGGCCATTTGCATTCGGGACATTTAAATGGTTTTTCGCCGGTATGTGTTCGCTTATGTTCGTCTAGGTTTTTCTTTAATATGAACGATCTGTCGCATTGATCGCACGAGAAACGCTTTTCGCCGGTGTGAATTCTAACATGCCTTATAAGATTACATCGCAAAGAAAATGACTTACCGCAGTAGTAGCAGTCGTGAGGTTTTTCACCATTATGAATGCAGTAGTGTTCGGCCAAATAAGTTTTTCGCGAGAAGCCGACGTTGCATAGATGGCATTTCAATTTGTCGGCATTTTTCATATGATGAAGAATATGAGCCTTCAGTTCCTTCTTACTGAAGTATAATTTATCACAGTAATCGCACGTGAATGAAATCTCTTCGCATTTGATACCGTTTTGCTTTTTGGTATCTTCGACAGCCTCCGGAATGAAGTGTCTTGGGAGAGCCACAACAACATCAACATTATGAATATTATTCATATTGATAAGCTTAACGTGTTACGTTAGTGAATTTATTACTTGGAAAAAAAATGGCAAAATAAATTGAGCAATTGTAATGAAAAAGAAAGTTTACGTTAACATGTTGATAATAATTTACGTTGACCACTGGAAATTTTTACGTTAAAACATAATTGAATGTGATATGATAATATTGCCTCTTGAAAATAAAAACTTTTATCTCGTTTACGTTATGATATGACTAAAGCATGTCTTTCGAAGTTGTACTGATAAATGCGTTACGTTACTAATTATTGTATTGCTTTTTACCTTTATTTCAGCTCGGATGTAGAATCTTATTCAACTGATCTTCATATCAATCGGAAATAGTTTTTATTCTTTAATATTATGATCAAAATACTTCATGATCAGCTGACGCTGAATGATCGGTTACCGCCATATGTATGTGTTCGTGTGTGTGAGATTGCGAAAACACACTTGCATGTACGCAGTTCATCATCGCGACGTTGTCAGATTTCACAAGTCGTCTATTAGAAAGATAGGTGATCATTTTTCTTCCTATTAAATCAAAATACGCGTTTATGATTGGTCTAGAGGACAACAACGTCATCGTTACCGGAATCAAACCGAGTTGAATTTTTTTATATATATCAAATGCGCCACATTTACGTTCGTTCATTCAGAATCTTCGTAGGAAATGAAAAAATTGTATTTTTTCAAAAATAATTTTCACGAAATTGTGAATTTTTTTCTTGCATTTATGGAAAATATTCGTTAATGTTTTTTCGTACAATGGATTGAGAAAAATATTGAAATACGGAGATGAACGTTGAATTTCAACTCGTATGGACTACGAATTACTGAATTCATTGTCCGTTTCGATCGAAGTTATAATCGTTGTAATTTTTGATTTTGGAAAGCGAAACACGAACGTCGAAAACTGAATTACGAACTTGTGACATTGCGATAATTAATTGATTAATTAGTATCGAACGTATACAATGTAAATTGTAAGGTGTAACACGAATAAAGTACGTGTCAGTGAAGAAGTAAAACAATTGAAATATCGTGGGTCATTACGGTATCACCGAGTTGTTAAGTTCATAATTTCTTCTATTTCTTATTATAAAACAAGTTCAGTAATTTATTCGTTTCTTGTTTCTAGTTCATTCTAATTTTTTATAATTTGAAATAGAACATTAAAAGGCAAAAGGAAAGCAAACGACTTGAAAAAATTACTTTTTAAATTTATAATAATTATTGGTGTTGTTCTGTTGTTTGTTGGCCCAAATTTTCGTAGGTATTGTACTTCGTTCTGTAATTTCGTTTCGATATATTTTTGAAATAAATTGATTTACTCCTTAACAAAATGTAATTTAAACTTGCTTAAAAATCTGATCGAATGTTGAACGTCGAAAAATTTCCATTTTCTCATTTCCCTTCTGAAAATTCGAATCTTCGCGAGACGCTTCTGAACAAACGTTCGATGAGTCACTGAATCATTCCAGCTGGAATGAATCGATAAAACTTGTCAAACTGGAAATCCAAAGGGGCAGGCATTCAGTATAATAAAAATCCAGTCGGGACAATGTGATTGAACTTCAAATACACTCGCATCCATATGAAAACAAGATTTATTGTTTATGTTGATGTTGATACTGACTAGATTAACGCTTAGTGTGTGGTTGAGGATGTGAATTTTCTTTGTTATTAAATATTCGTAAATTTAATGATTTTGCATTATAATTTCATTAGTTGCCGAAATGTAATCCGAATACCGTTCGAGTAAATGGCGAAAACAATTTGAATGTGAAAAATGCGCCCATACGAGTGCGAATTATCGGTGTGCATTCAAACGTGATATTTGTATTGTTCGTTTAAAATTCACCATCAAGTTGATGTAGAAATTACTATTACATCATGAAACGAAGATCTTCGGCTATCGGTGTCAACGAACGCTGTGCTTCGCCTATCATCAAAAGGTAAGCTTTTCGTGAAACTATTCCGATGAAATCTTCACGAGCACATGTCACTTTCAGGACTAAAGTACAAGCTCAACGAAAATTTGCTCAAGGCTCGAATAACTATGCTACGTCACCGACCAAATTACCTAAACCTGGGGATTCTTCGGCGCAGCCCTTTTCACCGGAAGCGAACAGTGTTATTGAAGGCGACGATCGTGAATTGAATAATTTCTCTAATTTACCAACCATCGATGATTTCCTGACATTCCTTTGCTATAGAGGTGAATAATCTAGAAACACTTGCGAGGTTGGTGGCCTGTGAACTAACTGTGTTTATTTTCAGAAACCGATGTTCTCCCGCAGAGATTAAATTACCTTAATACCCCGCAATTTGAAACCATTCCTGTGAAAAAGAAACCTACTAAATCGAATTCGACGGTAAATAATATTTTTCATTTTTTATTCAAAATGATAAATAAAATATTGGCGTATATTTTAATTGCAGATACCATCTACGTTACCTTCGAGTAAATCTAGTATTGAGAATAAGGCTAGTGATAAAGTTACTTCGAATTTCAATGATAAAAAGAAAGTTCCTGAGTATAAATTACGTTCTAAGGATTTAAAATGTAGTAAGTTTTCATACGCCGATTACACCGGAACTAGATCATGATGTTATTTTTCATAGGTAAACCAATTATCAATAAATCATCACGTTCGTTAGCACTGAAACACAATCAAAGGCTACGAAAAGCAGTTCAAGCCAAATTTAACGAGAATAAATTACAAAATTTCAAGACTAAAAATAGCCTGAAATTATCACCTCCCAAGTACGATTCATCTTCATGCTCCCATAGTTGAACCGAAATTCATAAATGAACGATTTTCAGGAACATTGTTAATTCCAAAGCGAACAATATCGATCATTCCATCAAATTAAGTACGAAGAAAGAACCACCTAAAGTAATCGAACAAGAGGTGAAACGCGTTACCAGGAGAAATTCCAATTTAAATGTTTTGGGTATTTATCAACACATCTCTGTATTAACTTACATATTCTACTAACCGATTTAAATTCCAGTCGAGAAACCAGACATAGTGAAACCACCATCTCGAAAACCTCAAGCTAAATCAAATTCGCCTAAAGAACTTTCGGTTACCGTACGAAATACCCAAATTCCAGCGAAAAAACTATCCTCGAAATCGATACGTATTTCTGTATCGAAACTACCCGCACCGGTTACCCCAACTTCACCGATAAAAACCAGAAGCACGCGTTCGTCTACGGCGCGTCTAGAATCGATTATTAAAACGTATGTATGATTTGAAAATCGTCGCTTATTAGCATATTTTTTTGTAGAGTACAGCAAACTGTACGAGAATTTCCGTGTTATTTTGTAACGGTTATTGTTAGATTATTTTATTATCGAGGACTTGGTGCTTCTTTCGTCTCCTTCGTGTGCATGTTTAAAACGTGTTATTTCGATATTGTATTTATTTACATTGGCCATAGGTTAAGGTGTGGGGTTTCGGAGAAAATGTACGATGACCGTAGTCTCTTCTTTTTGTTGGATAATTTTTTATACCGAAGATTATAAATATATAGAGCTTTCACGTGAATAATATTGCATGATTATATCCTCATCGCTAACTCGTATTACTGATGTGCATGTGTTCTTCATTGCTGCAGTAATTCATATTTTTATATTGTGTAGGAGTTACGCGGATGATTTAGTTTATGAATGTAGAACAGAGTAGTTTTGTTTTTCAGTAGCATTTTTATAATCTTTTATATTGCCTTTGTTTTCGAAATAAAGAATGTTTTTTAATTTATTATCCTTCTTTGTGACATTGTTCCTTCATAGAGAATTCTGCGAAGCCGACGAAAATAATTTTCATCTCCTTTCCATAACGATAACTTATCTTACAAAACGCCGATTCATCGATTAAAAAAAACTCTGTTCCGAACTCTAAATTAAAATCGAATATTTCCTCCGGCAATGAAACTCGAATTATATTATATTATTATTAGAAAAATTCCATATTGAAAAAAATACAAATAAAAGATGAATTTTTTATAGCCCGAGCACCAGCTCTCGTCCGAGCAGGAAAACAAAAGAAGCTGCTGCTTTATACATGGAAACTCTCGGTAAAGATTTATTACGCGGTGATGAAAGTTTCGACGAAGATGAAGATCTCTCGCTTGAAAGCTTCTTCGAGTTTTCTAGCTTGGAACCTGGTAAGTCTAAAGATAGTTGCGATTTAGACGAATCCTACGATTTTGTTTTTTTACAGCCAAACCGAAAAAGGAAACGAAAGAAAAGAAACCCAAACCTAGTTTGGCTAAAATTAAAGTACAAAAGTTGAATAAAAAATTACCGAAAAAGCCCGTAAAAAGTGATAAAGTTAAGAGAGTCGTCAAAAAAGATAAAACACAAATTGAGAAATTAAACAACGAATTGAAGAAAATCGTCGAAGACAAACCGCTCAAAGAGAAACTCGAACATATCACTAAATCCGTTGACGTCGACAAGGAGCTAGAAACCATTGACAAAATTTTAACTAAAACCGAAGCGACTAAAGATCAGAAAAATAATCACGAATGCGAAAGCGAAAATGAATCCGTTGATGAATCACGTGAAACAGACGTAAGAAACGATTCAGTCGAGATTACCGAACAAGCGATACCTCCCGATAAAGCAAACAAGGAAATGA
This sequence comes from Maconellicoccus hirsutus, assembly GCA_003261595.1. Lineage (NCBI taxonomy): Eukaryota > Metazoa > Arthropoda > Insecta > Hemiptera > Pseudococcidae > Maconellicoccus > Maconellicoccus hirsutus. The sequence continues at coordinate 45,177 of QBDW01004861.1, forward strand.
CTTCGTCTAAGAATCGTGATAATGTAGAAATTGCTAAATTACCCAAGTCTCGAAATGAAAACGATAACGAAACGGAAAAAGTCGAGAAAAATGTTTCGAATCATCAAAAAGAGAAGAAAATTTCCAATAATTCTAAAAGTATTTATTATTTTAATTATTCTCGAATTATATCGTTCCTTGTGTTATATAATCATCTGTTGTTTAGATTGCTTGAAAAAAACCGCAGAAAAGATCGAAAAACCAGAAATCTCGAATGTCGTTAATAAAAGTAATTGTTGATTTTTCGTTTTAAAATGATTAGCGTTCTGATGAGAAAATTATGGTAATTAATACCTCCGTTTATTTTTAGATTCTACGAAAAAATCAACAGAAAAAGCAGAAAAATCAGAGATCTCAAATACCAGTAATAAAAGTAGGCATCGATTTTTTGCCTTAAAATTCATTTAAGCTCAGATCTTGTACCTGCAAGCCGCAGAATTTTATTTTCACGTAATTTTTCATTCCCCCTTTCCCTCATCTTCTCACCGAAAAAACCATAATCCGTCGAACGTCCTAATTACTCGTGTTAGGGCATTTTTGTAAGGTTGGGGTGACTTTGGAAAAAAATTTTTGAAACGAAAGTTGTTGCAAATTGAATAAAGAACATTTTTTGCTGAAATAATTTTTTTGTATTTCCTAAAATTCGTGTACTAATTTAGTTGGGGCTTCTTTGTCAAGCTTGGGGCAATTTGAAAGAGAAATATTTGAAATAAAAATCTCTGGAAATTTAAAATAGAACATTTTTTGTATCGACAATTTTTCTGTATCTGTTCAAATTTCGTCATATTTTCACTGTATCGCTACTAAAGCTACAAAATTCCCTTCAATTATTGCCTGAAATTTCCCTTTTTTCCCTCCTTCGGATCCATATCCAATAAATTGTGCATTGAATAAAAATCTAATCTTTTATTTTCAGATACGTCGAAAAAATCAACAGATAAGATAGAGAAACCAGAGACACCTATTGTTGCTGCAAAAAGTAATTTTGAAATCCGTTTTATAATTTTTTTCGCCATTTTGAGCTGAAATTAATATTCATTGATTTTCAGATTCTTCGAAAAAATCAGCAGAAAAGGAAGAAAAATCTACCGAGATTGTTACCGCTGAGAAGAGTATTCCGCCGGAAATCGCTCCGAGAAGTAATCAACCTGTGGTGAAACCCAATCAGTCTATTACCTCTAAAAGTAAAAATTATGATTATTTTTGTATTCTTTTGGAGAAAAATCGCAAATAATTACGCGTTTTGTTTCAGATTCTTCGAAAAAGATATCCGAAAAGGTGGAAAAACCAGAAACTCCGAATTCTATTTCGAAAAGTAATTTCATATTAATTATTAATCCCGCGTACTTGTGTAAATATTAATCAATAAATCGTTTATATTCAGATTCTGCGAAAAAATCAACCGAAAAAGTAGAAAACCACGATGTCCCGAATGCAGCTACGAAAAGTACACTTCGCATTTCACGAAGCTAATTAATTGTGTATTTTTTGAGAAATATTAATATACTTTTCTCTGTTTAGATATATCGAAAAAACCTTCAGAAAAACCAGAAAAAACTGACGAAGGTATTAAAAAGGTCAACGAACAACAGAACATCGACAAAGACCACGAAAGTCAAAAACTCAAAGACCTCACACTCAAGACTGCTTCAAAGAGCAAACCCGTCGAAAAACACAACCCCGATAGTAACTCCGATATCGAAGAAGTTAAATCGAAGAGAAGAAGACCATCCGAACCCATCTGTAAACCTACCAAAAAGACCCCAAATCGTAAAAAACCTACGAAACCCCTCGAAGCTAAAAATAAACCAGAAGAAGAACCGAAAAAAGAAGTAACAAACATAACCATTGACGAATTCGACGACGAATCTGTGGGAGATCTCATTATTGACGAAAAATCCGAAGACGATGAACCGAAATCGATACCTGAATTGGTTTTCGCTGATGTTGCAACAACTTCCGAAGATAGCTCGGAAAAATCCGTCATGCAGGGGATTTCGAACAAGATGTTCTGTTTGGAAAGTAAAAAGATAATCTTCAAGAAAAATAAATCATCGAGTGTTGTCGATGAGAAAGAAGATAGTAGTCCTCGTAAGACTGAAGCGTTTTCAGCTGATAATGAAAATAGCGTTTATGCTTTCGAACCTGATTTACCTACTACTAGTCCGCCGTTTAGAAGACTGAAACCAGTTACTCCGCCGAAATCGCTTATTAGCGGGAATTCGATCGCTGTACAGGTTGGTGAAGATGAGAATGTTTGTGGGATTTTATTACAATGATTGTGTTTTAGGTTAATTTCGAAAGTAATACGAAGATAGAGTGTTCGAGTTCTTCAGAGACGCAGGTTACCTCGACTACCGATTGCGATGATCGAGTGTTTTACATACCTATTCAAACTTCCGATACGAATAGCACGTTAGGTGTGGCTGTGAAGCTGGATACAGATGGAGCTAACCAGAAGATCATCATGAGCGCGACATTGGTTACCAAATCGCCATCGTTTACTACGTCCACAGCTACTACTGTGGCTTCGAAGTAATTACGTGTATTTGTAATTTAGAGTTGATTAGATGATTAACAAATGTGGTATATTGCAGACCAACAATTCTCGAACCGAGTACGCCCGAAGTAACGGAAAAAATCGAAGAAATACCAAAGAAAGTGCCACCTAAAGAGAACCCCGATAAAGTGGTAGCCACCGCTGACTCACAAACCTCTCAAACGCCGGTTGATTCCCCTTCTTCTACCGTTGTCTCACCAAAATCCAGTAAAAAAGTTAGCTCCACTACGAAACCAAGTCAATCCGTGAAGATCGTGAAAATCAATAAAATCAGCAAAACCAAGAAACCTATTCTAGCTAAATCTAAACCGAAACCTAAACCTAAAAGGTGGTTTTATTTATATTTATATAATGAAAAGTACATACAAAGTTACTTTTTTCTAAAAACTATTACAGCAATAAGAATAAATCATCGGATGATTCGAAACCCGCTCAAAGTTCATCTAACGAGATCTTGGAAGCGCCTACGTTCTATCCTACGGAAGCTGAATTCAACGATCCTTTAAAATACATCGACACCATAAGATCAGTAGCCGAGAAATTTGGCCTCTGTAGAATTGTACCTCCTTCAACATTCAGAGTCAGTGGATTATAATTTCGGTGCAATTTTATTATCAGCAAACTAACGAAGTGATTATTACAGCCCGAATGTAAGGTCGCCGATGAAATGAGATTTACCGCGTATAATCAATATGTACATAAGATGCTTCATCGTTGGGGTCCCAATGTCAAAGAAATGCTCGCCATTAAGAAATTCCTCGCTACTCAAAATATCCAATTTACTCATCCTCCTTGGGTAATTAATACTTGAAACGTGGTATGTGATTTATGGCAGATTTTAATACCAACGATGGTTGTAGATCGGAGGAATGGAAGTGGATTTGCCACGTTTGTACCAAATCGTACAGCAATGCGGTGGTTTAAAAGCAGTTATCGAAAAGGAAAGGTGGCATCAAGTCGCAGATGTTATGAAAATACCAAAATTAGCTCAAGATCGAATTACCAAATTGGATGATATATATTGCAAATATTTACTACCTTATGATATCTTATCTCATAGTAAGTTCAGTTTCAGGTGCGGATTCAAGGGAGGGGAAAAAAGGAAGCTTCCTCAATATACTCCCCTCAAAAGAAAGTATACCTCAATTCATGGAGAAAGAAATTATCACGTGATCAAAAAAACTGGGCTTTTTTTCAAATTACCTGACTTGACAAAGACGCCTCAAGTGAATTATTTTTTGCGACGCTAGCAATTTTGGCGAAATTTGAGGAGATACGAAAAAACAAGTTCAACAAGAAATGTTCCTCGTTCAATTTGCAACAACTTTTGTTACAAAAATTTTTATCCAAAGTCACCCCAAACCTGACAAAAACGCCCCAGCAGAGTTTTTTCGTTTGCAGTGTTGACGAAATGGCAAAAATATAGTGAAATTTTAGGAAATGTGAAAAAATGCTTCATACAAAAAATATTCCTTATTTGCAACAATTTTTATTTCAAAAAATGTTTCCAAAGTCACCTCAAACCTGACAAAAACATCCTAAGTGAGGTTTTTTTGTTTGCAGTGTTGACAAAATGGCAAAAATATAGTGAAATTTTAGGAAATGTGAAAAAATGCTTCATACAGAAAATGTCCCTAATTTAATTTGCAGCAATTTTTATATCAAAATTTTTTTTTCAAGTTACCTCATATGCCATAAAAACACCCCAACATATGTATTCTATGTAATAAATGGTGATAAAATTCTGGGTTTTTGTTGGTACTAAAAAATTCTCAAAATAATCCTTCAAACGAATATTTTGTTCAAATTGACGAAAATAAAATACCCTCTAGAATTCCATTTCCCCTCCTAAAATTCTAGTCTTCATCCGCACCTCGTAATTTCTCATCGATAATCACTTTATGATAACTTTTAAAACATTTGTTACTTCTAGACGAACGAGAAAAACTATTCGAGGAAGTAGAAAAGGACTGGAAAGTTCATTTGAAAAATCCCAACGACGATGACGAAGTATTCGACGATATCGACGAATGCATCGTGAAGGTAAGTGTAGCCTTAATTCACGCGGAAAATGGAAATCATCATTACGAGTCGATTTTAGGGACGCACGATGCCACTTAGCTGCTTCTATCGTATCGCCCGTAACACGATGATGATGTGTTTCGGAAGTACCGAAGGTGAAAAAGGACCATCGACCGAGACTATCGAGAAGGAGTTTTGGAATCACGTATCCGAGCGTAAATCCCACATATGCGTGCATTCCGGCTCCATCGATACCGGAGTCCACGGGTATGGGTTTTCGGTCGCGAAAAACAGCACGTTTCGAAAACATCCGTGGAATTTGAAAGTACTAACAAATAATTCGGCTTCGATTTTGAGGTCGTTGGGTCCGATAATGGGTAAGTAAAAGGTAACATGATTGAAAAAAATTCGTATTATTGATTTTATTCGTTAAAGGTGTCACTGTACCGACATTACATGTTGGTATGTTATATTCGGCTTGTTGCTGGTACCGTGATCCTCATGGTTTACCTTGGATCGAGTATTTGCACACAGGAGCTAATAAAATATGGTAAATAGACCTAATTATAGTAAAGAAATACCCAACCCGCACCCTCAATGGTTTTTTGCTTAGGTACGGTATACCAGATGAACACAGCGAACAGTTCCGAAAAGCTATGCGTATCTTGGTACCTAGAAATTGTCGCGATAAAAGATTATGGCTTCCGTCGGACACCGTCATGATACCACCTCCTTTGCTGGCAGCTCAAAACGTACCTTTATCTAGGGTCGTACAGCAACCAGGGCAGTTTATTGTTGTATTCCCGAAAGCATTTACGTCTTGTATTTCGACTGGTTATATGGTCTCAGAAAGCGTTTATTTTGCGCATACTTCTTGGTTGAATTCCGCCAAACAGATATTTTCGGTATGGCGTTTTTTTCTTTCTCGTTACGATGAAATTGATATGGTAATTATGGATGATTTTTCAGGATATGCAAGAAAGTTGCGAACCATCAGTATTCTCATTGGAGCAGCTGCTTATTAGCGTCGCCACAGATGTTCGAGCTAGTCTTTTAATTCTCGGGAAGGTATAACTTTTACATTAGGATTCTGGATTTCGTATAATTTTGCATAAAATATGTTAATATTTCGATAGATATTACCATTGTTGATCGAACTTCGCGATACCGAAGTAGCATTAAGGAATCAACTCGCGAAATTAAGTTTGACGGCTTCCGAAAAGATGAAAATAAATAAAAAACGTAAATCCAAAGCGTCGTTTAGTGATGAAGATAACTACGAATGTGAAATATGCCGAGCTAATCTTTTCGTATCTTTGGTAAAGATGAATTCAACTTTCTATTTTGAATATGTAATAATTACGGTATTTTTAAATAGGTGATAAATTCACACGAGCAAACTAACTATTGTTTATCTCACGCCGTGAATCTTCTGCAAAAGAAGCCAGCTCAAGTGAAGTATTGTAAATTGATGTACGCGTATACTGAGGTTAGTACTTTTGTTTTTTATTTATTAAATTGTTGCGAAAAATACTTAATCAAATTTCATAATTACAGGAAGAATTAGAAGAAATCATAACAAAAGTTCGAGATAAAATAGAAACCAAACGGAACCGTAAACCTAACACGAAACAGAATTCGAACTGATAATTCTAAGATTTTACGTTGTGCCACAATACTATTAACGTTTGTGTTCAATTATACTCTTATACTGTACAAATAAATGTACAAACTGCCATTTTTTTTCATTATTGTCATAAGCTTACCGAGGTGGTTCCAAAATTAAAATATTTATACCATTGTGATAGACGACGATATAATGTAATTTGTACAGATAGAATATTTTGGGACCATATGTACATAGAATGGAACTTTCAGATTGCATTTTTCTTTCATTACTTCAGCGTAGTATTTATTTCGTGAAAGGCTGAGCTAGTCTTTTTTTATGTCTTCTTATTTAATGTGTTCATGTATTATTTATTAACTCTTTTCCAATATTTTTTTACGTATGTTTTCTAAGTATTTCAAAATACAGATTGAATATGTATTGGTAGTTTTTGTTCTGTGATTTGAAATGAAAGATTCTTAAAGTATAGCTGAATATTTTGATTTATCAACGAAGAATATGAACGAATCAATTGACTCTTGAATGAATGTGTAAAATAATACCGACGTTTTTTATTTACGGAAAGATATGTGATTCTGATACATTCTCCAGCAAAGATAATACATATTATTCAATCTCCAGCGTTGAACTGAATTTTGAGAATCCCTGAAACACCTGTTCCATTCAACGAGGTTCTTCGATATAAATAAGAAAATTGTCGGATAACCGGTTCCACTAGCGTAGGAAATGTCTGCGCATTCTTGTTGATAATTTGTATTTCCTATCGCACGAGTTAGTTTATATTTTTTTATTCATAAGTGCGGATCTGCGTGCGAGTTTATTCATTTTTCGAACTAATTAAGACAGGAAATACATCCACTGCTTGGTGTTCATACTTGAACGAAAATTAGCACATGTCAAGTTATCCAGTTTCTGTTGTTTTATTCGTAAAAAAAAATCTAAAAATGTGTTCATTTTACACCGGTAAATTGAAATCGTACTAAAGTTACAAAAGTATTGGTATTTCATTCGATAAAACCACCCTAATTTAAACATAATTGTTGAGCTGACCTACCCCAATGCTTCGGTTCAACAGGTGCTCAACTCTTACATAACACCTGATATCTTATGCACTTTTACATAGCAACACGAAATTACGTTTGTTGTTAGAAACGCAAACGTAACGCTCAAGTCGTCGAGTTAATCCAAAGAAGTGATATTTTCTGATCAAACATGGATTTCGCTTTAACTCAATATTACTGCAGAGAAAAATACTACCGCACGATGCAGATAATAGCTGAATCTGCATTGAAAACAACACCGGACGATAATCCTCTGAAGTTACAATACTGCGTTGCTTTGATCTTACAAAATAAAACCGGAGAAGCTCTTAGAGAATTAGAGGGATCACTGTCGAAGCCCGAGATCGCGTTAGCAGCTGCGTTGGCTTCGATTCATGCACAAAATTTATGCGAGGTAATAGTTCATTAGTAATAATTGATTTGTCTGCTGTGTTTAATTCACTTCCGAATGCAGGTTCCTGATGGCGAAGCTTTGGTCACATTGGAAAATCGCTTGAAAATCGAACGCAAAAGAGCATCCGAAGTTTCGCTATATCTCGCCGCTAATTTCTTGATGCAAGTTGATAACACAGATAAAGCTCGCGAATACGAAGAGATGTTGTTTCGAATGAATCGCAACTCGTCTAAAGGGTTTTTAATCAAAGCGTGGTTGGAATTGAACGCTGGCAAATTGACCAAAGCTGCTGATTGCTTTAGAATCGTTCTAAATCAAGTATGTGGTTGTAATTTACATGTAAAATACCCAAAATTGATACCTACATTTATTCGCAGGATAATCAAAATTTCGAAGCAGCCATCGGCGAAGTTCTAGCTTTATCGAAAGAAGACGCTATTGCGAAGCTGAATCAATTAATAGTGAAATATTCTCGACTAACTCCGCCATTAATTGAAAAAATGAAATTAGTATTAACCGATAAAGATTGGGATCAAGCTTATGACATCGCGATGCGAATTCTAGCCTTTGATTCGAATAATATTCCAGCGTTGCAGGTTAATACACTCGCAAAATTTTATTCCAGAGCTTTATTTTAAGATGTATTTTCCCTTTAGATTAATATCTTAAACGAAGTATGCCATAAAGGGAATTACGATATAACTCAAGACGCCGAAAACCTTTATCATCAGATTAATATCCAAGAACCTAATAACTGGATATTATTCTACAATTTCGGAGCAACATTATCACGTACTTGTGGCGCCAATATCACAGTAATCAACGAATGCGTTAAATTTTTACAACACGCTTTACGCCTCGTACCGGAAAATATATCAGTGAATTTGGAATTAGCATACCAATACTACATCCGTAAAAGTTACCAAGACGCTATATCAATTTATAAAAATATCGCCAGACTCGATGATTCCGCTACAGAAGCTTTAATCGGTTTAACTAAATGTCGACTTGAGACTGACTCGAAAGATACAGTATGTATATAATTAATATTTCAAAACACATTATCGATTATTAAATGGTGTTTTTGATACAGGTGAAAGAACAAATTGATTTCTTATTAGATGTCTACAACGCCGAACCCAATGCTGATTTATTACTATTGAAAGCTGTCTTCGAATACGATAACGCGGAAAAATTAATCATGGAAGCGATCGAGTTGAAATTCAAAGCCATCAACGGGATTCCTTTCGGTTATAAATTTTTACAATCTTTGGATACGAATTTTATTCTAGAATCGTTGAAAAAGCTCCCACCTTCGGTGAATATTTTTTTCGGAGTTATTTTTCACGAAGGCGTAATATAACGCGGGTGATTTTAGGTGAAATGTAATCCGTTTAAAATCGCAGCTTTACGGAAACTAGTCGATATTTTGCCTGGCTTAATCGAAGGATGGATTTTATTAGCAAACGTATATTTAATATCGCAAGACGATCGGAATGCCGAAGAAATATTACGTCGTGTTATTAAAGAACTCAACGACACAGATGCCTGTGCAGGTCTTATGTTGACCAAAGTTCAAATTCAGCAGGTTTGTTTATTTTTGCAATTTTCAATCGAATGTTATTGAAAATAAAAAAATTTTTAGAAAAAAATAAACGAAGCTGAAACCACATTAGAGGCATGTCTCAGTCGCAATTTAAATATCCGTTCGAAACCTTTATTCCATTTTCTCCAAGGCAGAATTCACAAATTACGGAATCATTTTCAAGAATGCATAGAATCGTTAGAAACAGCTTTGAAATGTATTTCGGGTAAATTGATAATTACCAGATAAAACCAAGACGTGTAGTAAGACATCAATATGATTTTTCAGAACAAGAAGGATTACAAATTCTCGATTTAGCGGCATTATATTTAGATCTAAGTTCGAGTTACCAAATCATTAGACAATTCGATAAAGCAACCGATGCTATACAAAACGCAACCGAACTATTACAAGGGACTTCCCAAGAAGACCAAATTGTCATGGCTTGCGTCGATTTGGAATTATGGAAAAATGACGTTAACAAAGCGTTATCCTTGTTATCGGCAATTTCACCAGATAGCCCGATTTATCTGGAAGTAAGAACTGGAAAAATATTAATTAAATAGAGTAAAACGACGTAGAAATTTTAGGCTCGTAATAAACTCGCTGATATTCATCTAAAGCATAATAAAGATACGAAGAAATTTATCGAGTGTTTTAAAGAATTAGCAGAACGACATCCCACTCAAGAAAACTTGATTAAGTTAGCAGACGCGTATTTTTCCGTCAGAGTAAGTTTCACTACGCGTATTTCTTTTTTTCGATTCGTTATTATGAAAATTAAATTCCATAAAGAAAATCAACGAAGCTGTGGATATTTACGAAAAAGCGCTTAAGAAAAATCCTTCATCTCAGCTTTCGAAAAAACTGGCCGAAATTTATTTCAAATGCCATCAATACGGTAAAGCGATGAGATGTTATAGAGAAGCAGGTACATGATAATATTCCTAAATCTTGGTATTATTCACTAGAAGAAAATTTTCACAGGACCCGAAGGTAATCTCGATTTAGCTCAATTATTATTCTCTTTGGAGCAATGGGAAATGGCAGAAATTACATTAGGTCACGTTCCACTTCAAGATAAAGCGATATTATCAGCGAAGGTAAAATTCATCGAAATATTTGACGCCTCGTTGCTACATATATCCTTTTATGTCGCAGATCAAAGAGAAACTAGGAGATATCCCGACAGCTATAAGTATACTGAATGAAGCATATAAGAAAATTAATACAACTAATGCTACATTAGCGACGCAAATGTGTTGTCAAATGGCCGAATACGAAGCGAGTCTGCATAATTTCGAAGATGCGATTAGACATTATAAATTGGCGTTGTCTCATTGCGACGATAATTCCAGCGAAGAAAATATATCTATACAAATCGCCTTATCTAAATTATATTTACAAGTCAGTAACCTTTTCTTTAATCGGTATTTTTTTTAATAACAGAATGTCGTATAGGTCAACGACTGGTCATCCTGTCAGAATATCTGCGCGTCTTTATTATCAAAGGATGAAAATAACGAATTAGCTTTACTCATGTCGGCCGATTTATCATTCCGTAAATGCGATTTTTTCACCGCTTGTAATCTATTTCATAAATTATTAACGCAAAAACCAAATTATTGGTTAGCGTTGGCTCGAATGATCGAAGTTAAAAGAAGAATGGCTACATTAAAAGATGTACTAACGTATTTAGAAAATGCCGCTTCATTTGATCGTAACGATGCAGGATTGACATATTGTACAGGTAAATATATATGAAATAATTCCTTAAATAATTTATTAAAATACTTTCCTCATTCAGGATTATATAATTGGTACAATAACGAATTACCGGAAGCGTTGAAATTTTTCACGTGCGTTAGACACGATCCAGAATGGGGTCAGCAAGCTTTACATAACATGGTAGAAATTTATTTAGCGTCTAATGATTACGAAACAGCTGAAACTTTATTGCAAGTAAGAACTTGGTGTAAATTGATTTTGCGAGTTTGTAAAGTACACACATTTACAGGAAATCCATCCAAATTCGCCGGAAGAAGAAACGAACCGTTCGTTGTTGGTGAATTTCGTACTTTTAGCATCGCGTGATAAAGCTTTAATCGACAAAGCTATGAATGATTTGACATTATTGGCATCTCGTGACGTATTAAGGTACGTTAGGGTAAAATTAAAACGAAACTGGCTAATAATATTATTACAGAGTCGGCGCCTCCCTTGGTCTCGCCATGGGATATATGCTACAAAAACAACCCCAACGTGCTCGCAACGTGTTGAAAATAATCGCCAAAACTGCCTGGCAATTCGAAGAAGCCGAGTATTTAGAAAGATGTTGGATTATGTTGGCCGATCATTATGTACAATCGAGTAAATACGAATTAGCCCATGAACTGGTGAGGAAGATTTTAACCTATAATCAAGGATGCTCCAAAGCGCACGAGTTACTAGGCGTGATCGCTGAGAAAGATCAGAAATACGGTGAGAATCCATAGCGTTGAAAAAAAATTCTCAAAAGTTACGCGATAAATTTTATCAACTTTGTTCACAATGGTGTGAAATTATTTTTCAGGCGATGCTGCATCTCATTACGTTAAAGCTTGGAAACTTTCCAGTCAAAATGATCCAGTTTTAGGATACCGTCTGGGAATGTATTTTATTAAAGTGAAAAAATACGCAGACGCTATTTCAACTTGTCATACGATATTCAAGAAGACACCAGATAATGCTAAATTAAAAAAAGAAATTTACGATAAAGCTGTATCGTTATTGCGTACGTGAATAAATTCCGATTGAATTAATTTGTGAATTTTTAACTTTGTATCGAAGCTGTGATTTTGTACTTAATAATATTCTCGATGTAATATTCGATTTTAATAAACTAATATGGAAAATTTATCAAGTTGTTTACAAACGATTATTTTCTAGAATCGAGTAAAAATGGCTACGAAATCTCGTCAGAAGAATATTCGTATTCGTATGAAAGTCAACAATTCTTTTCTTTTGAAAAATCGAGCTTTATATTGCTCCATTGTGATCTTTTGTCTTTTTCTATAAGTACATCTTGTGCAGTTAACATGTTCAAGAACGTATGACAAGGGTTTTCATAAACCCTGAGATACCAAATACAATTTATCATTAATCAACGCCGCCGCATAAGTTGAAACCGAAAAAAAAAAACAATCCACCTTGAAACATCGGTAACCTTAACTCTTCAGCGAGATGAGAACTCGAGTGGAAAATATGGCGGTGAAAATATATCAAATAAAAGTAACATTTTGGTATAAAATTCGAAGAAACAAGGATTTCCCAGCGGAATACATCGCCAGAAGCGGACGTAACGAAACGTACACGTAACAACGATGAACGTAGATTAAAACGCGACCGAAAGGGGAATAACAATATTTAAAAACAACGATACTTTGTAATATAAGATACGAAATGTACGAAATTGACGATGAACTCGTCGATAACGCTGCTGAGCGACGTTGGCAAAATGATTAATAAAATTTGTACACTATGTCGAGTGCGGGAAACAAGTGGATGGATTTTGTTACGTATACGCAATAGTAGTACGTCTATATAAAGTTAATCGAACTCGGTATCAGAAAAGGGAATTAAGGACACCGATGGTGAAAATTGTTTTCATCTTCGAGGTGTGTCGTCGTATAGAACGGGCACGAGGATACAGTTTTCATATTCACGGCGCAAGACCAAAAACGCAACTTTTACTACAGATTCGTTTTTCTCTCGCCGATCATTGTATGTTTGCGCGTTCTGCAGAACGTATCCATTTACGTTGAATTTCCATTTAATCGCGTCCAAATACGAATGTGATATTTTTTATTTTCACGTTTAACTTGTTTTTGTGATTTGTCAACATTTATTGTTGGTTGTCTTCTTCTTCCCCTGGGGTTAGACCTTCGCATGTCTCACCTGGGGGGCATAAAAAGGGTAAGTAAGCGTGTACTGATGATGCCAATACCGTGGTTTTTCCCATCATATCTATTTTATAGGCGGATTCGCGTCCATGGGGGTGATGTCGATGCATGATCATGAGAAATTCAAAAGCGACAGGATGAGGAAGAAATTGGGCCAGCAGCAAAGGAGTAAGTTGTTTACTATTTTTACTACGCGTAGGTGGTTCTCGTACAAATTCATTGTGTAATGTAACCATCGGGAAGCCCGGTAGGTGCTTTGCAATCGTATTCGAGTAGCTTTTCGAGTTTATTTATCGTAGCGAGTTAATTTATTTAAGGAAATTCATTTCATCGAGGGTGTTTGTTTGTTCGAGCGAAATTGATGGAAACATATGTCTATAAGCGATATCATGTGTGCGTAGAAATAATTTGGTGAATTGGTGATGATGACCATATAGTTTCAATTTGATGATTGTGTTTACAGAATCGATGAAAAGATACTTCGTGTACTTATTTAACTATTGACTAAATCACTTCGATCTTAAGTGTATTCTTTTCGCATGTTCTGAATTACTCCTTTTACTCCGAGTAACATTTTGGTGTTCTTTTCGAACACAATTCTTCTATAGTAAATCGTTATCAATTTTACTCCTTTTTGCTCGGAGTTACTCCGAGTATGCGAAAAGAATACACCTCTTTATTTTTTTTCTATCTCGGTGACAAATCAAAACATGAAATTCCAAGGTACCAACAAGCTTCTGGGTTTTGATATTTTTGTTATCAATAAATTGAAATGTAGGTACCTATACCTGATACCTACCTATTTTTCTTATTACTTTTCCCATAAATTAAGTACCTATAATGGAAATTTCTATTCAAGGAAAAGAACATCTCGGTTATAAATACTCTTAGATTTAAGAAGTTTGTAACACTATGTAGCACTTGAACCAATATTTAACTGAAAATCTATTCAAGGTTATTCTTTCTTAATTATAGACTATATAATTATTTGATATTTAATTTCTATAATTATGTACACAATATAGATAAGTCAGCAATGATAAAAGAATAATTAATGAGCAATCATTCGCCAATTACTCATAATTGCTGACTACTTATCGTACAATTCCTTATTAATTTTTCATTTCGTTGTTAAATCATTGCACGAACTTATTTAAAACAATAATGTAGTAAATATCGAAAATTAAAATCAAATAATTCTCGAGTATTCGTTAAAATCACAAGGAAAGAGTAAACAACTACAAATTTCTAATAAATCCGAAAATACTACTTCATACTTATTTGCTTATCATCCATCTCTTTCAATCCGAAGAAATATCTCGCTGGGTACTTTAATGATACCAGATACGATATTTGCACCATTGAGCAATCTCTCAATAAGCTTCGATCTGTTAAAACTTTTGGCAAACGTTTAAACAGCTGCTTTATTTCCAATGTACATTACACATTAAAACGGAATAGAATCTTCAAAACATTATGAAACAATTCATAAATAATGGCCATAGCAGACCATTAATGGAAACTAAAATAATCGACATCCGGTGAAATTGATATTTATTCATTTCATTGCATGATTCATTTTCAATTTCTATTCTCTTAATCCTCTTTTCTCTAAATACTTTTATCCGCGGAAAATATCATTAATTCGTTATCTATCAGTTCAGCTCTGATTTTAAATTCCTCTTTGCGAAAAGTTTTAATTTTTTATCGTAATCCGTATAGTAAATCTACGGGATAAATGTTTTTGTTTCGTTGAGTTAAAAGCTAAATATCTATTTTTTTAAATTATTATTCCAAAGTTGAAATGCCAAATATGTGTTTTTTCAACTTTTATTTTGAAAAAAAGTAAATACGAAAAAAATATTTATCGTGATAAAAAATTAAAAACGATTTGATCTCTTCCATCACATGAAATTTCAGATTTACCACTGCTCCTTCAAATATTATTATATGCAAATTTATTAACAAGTTCAAAACCCTCGGATCGAATCGAACAAATTATTTGGCAGCGTTGAAAAAAATTGAGTAGTTACTGAAAGGACTCATGTTTCGTAATACGAACACGAATAAATCAGATCGATCGGCGCTTCGTCGATTGTCGAAGTTATTACTCCGTTTAAGCATTAAATTGCAAAAGTAAACACGGTGATTTTGATAAAAATAGAAACCTCGAGGAGTACCCTAAATTCTAAAAATAATAAACCTTCCAGAGACCTTTTCCAACGAGTCCAATAACCTTATCAGAACTTAAAATTGCCCAGATAAGTGATAAACTCGTGCAAAAGGTTTTCGTCACGAATAATCGCGTTTTTCGTTGCATACGCTTGGAATTTAAAGGCTCACGGTTTTTCCATCTTATTGAGCGAAGATTTGGTAAACAAGATAAGTCGAATGATTTAACTCGAAAGTATTCGTAAGGAATTTTATTAATTGTTAAATTTAGTTCGAGGTCAACGAATCATACGTTTAGATTGATTTTCCATATCGAAAAGAATAAAAATAGAATTGGTGCCAATTGCGAACGACGTATCCAAAAATACCGATTTGGCGACGTGAAAAATTAAAAAGGAAATTTCTATTCTTTCGCAGTTCGCATGCTCGAACGCATCCCGATATGACGCATTTTTTATTTTTTTAATTTATTCAAAAGCCAAAAGCGTGTCTACGATTTACTATACACAATGGCATTGTACTAAGGTTTTCCACCAGCTACGAAACACTTATAACAACTCGACGAATTTCGTCGTCGATTTATGCATATTTCAATTTCACGCCTTTTTTCCTTCCTTTTTACCAAATTACGATATTGAAAAGGAAGCTCTCAGCCTTTATTTGGCCGAATTGTAAGTACGCGAAGAATTAAACCGTACAATGCCATTAGTTCGACGATAAAAAATTAAACGATGGTCTTTCGAGCACCTATTATTTCAAGAGGTACGTTGATGAGTTTAGCCTTGTTCATAATACGGGTTTTATTTTCTTTCCTTGAAAGCGAAAGACGTAAACTATTTGCTTTTGTAGCTTAACTAAAAGGTTATACTTTATCGTGGACTTTTTTGCGCGTTAAATTTTACGCGAATACGTTTTTAATGGCTCATAGCTCTAGATATTGCGTTGATATAGGAAGAAGTAAAGAAAAATTTTATTACCACGAAATCCTACATGTTTTAGATAAAACGAACAACGATGAATTTTTATTTTACAGGCAAATCCGAATGCAGAGATTCGGAAGAAGAAAAAGATCCCAATTTACCTTCGTCTTCGCAAAAGCCTAAGAAAAATGAAAAAGTTAAAAAAAGACAAGTAAGTACACGTGACCATTGCGAGTGAAAAATTATCAAATAATTAACGAGAAAAAAAATTTAATCACAGGCGACAGTTCCAAATCCTAGTACTACTTCGTTAGAAAAAGAACAAACTTCCCGGACATCTTCCAGTTTCTCTTGTTGTCAATGTCAACATCCTAATACACCCACAACCGACGTAATTTGTCGTAAATAAT
This sequence comes from Maconellicoccus hirsutus, assembly GCA_003261595.1. NCBI lineage: Eukaryota > Metazoa > Arthropoda > Insecta > Hemiptera > Pseudococcidae > Maconellicoccus > Maconellicoccus hirsutus. The sequence goes on from QBDW01004861.1 coordinate 61,908, forward strand.
CGCACAAAATACACGTACAACGCTATAAACCGAACAATAAACAAATTCACCGAATTCCGTTATCAATTGAGAAAACAAATTTGGAATATCGCCAATTCTTTGTATAAAAATTTTACCATAATTTTAAACGCTTTTCCGAGTATTTTTTCCGAGTGTTCGTGTTTGTGCGTTGAATTTCCTATTAATTTCTTCTCCTCGCTTTATTATCGAATTTTTTTCTATTGCTTTGAATTCTGTACACATGTTTGCCGATGTTCACCAATCGTGTATGTTACACTTTTACCTATTTTAAACGTAATGCTTTCGATGTATTGTGATTAAATATTAATTACCTAAACCTATATTCTAATAACGACCACGTATCTTTTAAGATGCAACCTTTCTGTAAGGTTTTATTTTTTACTGTTCTTTTTTTTTCCTTTGGAATTCTTCGATAAATTACCATTTTTTGGAGTATTGATTGTTATTTTTAGTTATTCTGTTTTCTTTTTTTTTTTTACTTATGTTTTATAATTAGCTTTTTGTTTTTTTTTGTACCGGTTTTCATTGTATATGAAACAGTAAATGAGTGTGAACGCGAGTAGTTTTTTTTTCTTAAGTAGGTATCTGGTTCTATGTCAAACGGCCGCCACGTCAAACGGCCACCACGACAAACGACCAGTATTTTAAAAAGAATTTCAAAATGTATGGTACGTCAATCGACCGCCATAAAAATAAAAAATATCATAAATAATTCAAATTATAATCTATTTCATAAATTATTTCAATGTAAATGTAACACATTTCATGCATTGATGATGCGTTATCAAATAATCTTCAACAGAAATATCGTTTTTGCAATCAAAATAACTTCTGTTAACCCATGATTACGTTTGTAAAAAAACGAAGGTAATTCAAAAATAAGAATTACGTATTTGAGGAACACCTTGTAGAGCACTTTAGTGTTGATATTATTAGACATATAAATTTCTTTCCATTATTTTCAACTTTCAAGGCGTGATTCGTCGTAAAGCTTTTTACTCCTAGCGTTATCAACAAGTTGATGAATCAATTTGTTGAAAATAAATTAATAAAAAGCGATTCCATTATCCTAGTTTACATTATTCAAAAAATAATCAGATAAACAGTTATTAACAAACAACTCGATAATTATCATTATCCATAATCAATTACCCAATAAACATATAAATAGAGATTTTAATTATTCGGAAACGCTTATCTGAACTTTTCCATCTAACACGTCCGCATTAACATTTTCACTACATAAGCGATTTTCAAATATTGACCCTTTTATTAATATTTTTATAACAAAGACGCTACGATCGATTTTCGACGAAAAAACTCGCGAAATTTCTGAAACACAAGACGCTGTTTATATTCAACGCTACACTTCAGATGCCAGAAGACATTGGAATATGCGTGAACTACAAACCCGAAATTTAAAATTCGTATTCTAGTGGTACAAAAATTACTCCTAATTTGAATCTCAATATGATGAAATTCGCGAACGTTCTTGTACTGGCAACATCCGGCTTGAATTTCCTTGGCGGAAAACTCGCAATAACGCCTCGTGCTTTTTTATTCATTAACGCTTATTTCGAATTTAAATTCATTTCTGTCACGTATCGAGATTTCATTAGAGACTAAAAAAAACTTCGTCGCTTACGTATTTCATATTTATAACTTTGTTTGTCGACTTGTACAAATAAAACGCTGGAGTTCGCTTGTTCGTCGAAATTATTCGACCTAATCGTGCTAATGGAATTGGCGGATGAATTTACCGTCGATAAGTGAATATAAATGAGGGTCTCTTGGTGACAAGCGTTTTATTTTGCGAATTAATTTAAACAGAAATTCGTAATGAAGTGAAATCAATAGTAGAGGCAGAAATCGAATATTTTTCCTTGATGTTTCGTCGAAGATGTCTTGTTATTTTCGTCCAAATACAAGATAATATTGTTAGTACATTTGACAGGTCTTTTCAACGATAACGACGACACATCAGCGATGGAATCCACCATCGATGTCAATTGCTTATACATAAATTCTTCGAACTGTTATGACAGCGTATTCTGACAATAATTATCAGGTGGTGAAAATTTGTTGTGTCAAAATAACACTACCTCTTTGATTTGAAATAAAAACCAGCGTATCACTCTGATTTGCGACTTGGATTTTTTTCATTGAAACAATTACTTGATTGTATTTAATACAAACATTGTGTAACTATAGATATTTCGAAATGTGACATTACAGAGCTGACAAAAAAGCATAACCATAACCGGAAATTGAATCCAGTAGTATCAGCTTCGAAATAGAATACAAAGTGATAGTGAACAAAGCAAGATTTGACAATAACAATCGCGCAGCCGCTGCTGTGCTGCTGCGTTACATAAAAACAACGAAAACAACGACGACGAAGACGATGAGAAATAATCGTCATTAAATCGATGAAAACAGTAGCAATGATATCATAACTTCACATGACTATTCACGTTGCAAACATTTGTTCAAATATTTATAAAAACGAGAAGGAAAATTTCAAAAGAGCACAAATACAACGAAATCTGAGGTGATAACGAAATGAAAACTAAAAGTAGGTTATCTCATTAAAAAAAAATGAATAAAACAGCGAAAAACAAAACTAAATTTCAACCAATTCGACTGCTCTATTTCCACAAATCTAATTCACCTCGCAAAATCACAAATAATCAAGAAAAAAACTCAACCACAATGGAATACCTTTATTGAAATAACAATTATTATTTACATCATGTACATGTATAATTCCGCATACGAATAAATTCCATTATAAATACGTTATTTATAAGTGTATACAAGAGGTAAAACGAAAAAAAAATCATCAGTCCTTACGATAAAAATACGCTCGCGTTGAAACGCGATTCGAAAAGAAAAAAAAACTTTAAAAATTTACGGTAAATACCCTTACGCGTATTCTTACCACTGCACAATGAGTTGCCAATTTTCGCGAAAAATTTGGCATTTATAAAATCCCAATTCAAAATCACATTAAACGTCGACCTCGAACGCGATCGACTTTCATATATAAAACCACCGAGCAACGGTAAAAATCAACATATCGTGCTATCGAATTAAAATCAAAAACAACCAAGCTCACTGATACTTAGGATATCCAGACGCAGCACCTATCACTGGCTGCGACTGAGGAGCTAAATTCGGAGGCGGGTTAGCATGCGATGAATTCTCGGGCATAGGCTGATGCTCCGATCGATGTTGACGCCGACGTCGTTTACTCCATAATTCATGGCAATCTTGCCAAGTTGGTAAATTTGGTATGGGCATTCTGCAAAAAAGAACATTTATCAATCCGTCTTCGAGGGAAGTTACCAATAAACTTACTTTTCTGGTACGACATCTTTTAGCCATGCCGACTTCAGCGCGTCATCGGCGCTAATTCGTTTCTCCGGATCGAGCTCCAACATTTTATCGAGTAAATCTAACGCCGCCACCGGTAACGATGAATATTCCTCGCGTAACTTACGCCTATAGATTTTCTTCTGTTTTAACGTACCCCAATGCGGTAAATTAATCACAGCCGGCCACGACGACGGCACAGGAGATCCACACAGCCTTGATATCAAATCCAATTGCATGATTTCTGAATTTGCCTAAATTTAAAAATACATTAGATTTCGAAAACTGATTTTTTTTTCAGAAATTATCATCAAATCGTACAGGAAACATAGGTTTCTTAGTGAAAAGCTCTCCTAAAATACAGCCGCACGACCAAACATCCACCGCCGGTCCATATTCCTCCTCACCAAGCAACAACTCCGGCGGTCGATACCACAGGGTTATCACTTTATTGGTGTAAGGACGTTTCGATTCACCTGGCGAATACAGCCTGGATAACCCGAAATCCGCTAATTTCACTTGTCCCCTATTAAATCAATACAAGCGTTGAGTAAACGTTCATAACACAAAAGGCACTCAAGCGCAAATACAACCTCGAGCACTTACTTATTATTCATTAGTATATTGCTACATTTAATATCGCGATGTAAGAAGTGCTTCTTGTGACAATAATTCAACCCGTCTAGTAACTGTTTCATGATACTAGCGTTATGGAATTCGTTAAAAGTCACCATGTTCGATTCCAGCAAGCCCATCAGATCGTGATCCAGGTACTCGAACACCAAATAAAATGCTCCTTCGTCCTGTTCAAGTGGCGTGTAAAACACTCGAATATTAATACCACCAAATACAGAGTACCACGTTTTGAGCGGAATCAACACTCGTTACGAAAAATACTCCGAAAACATAAATTATGACCATAAAATTGTACTTTAGTACCTTTTTGAAATCCATCACGTCTTTCTTATCTGTAACGATCTCCTGTAAATTCACTATATTTTTATGATTCAATTGAATCAGAATTTTTATTTCACGGATGGCCGTAATTGGAAAACCCTCTTTTTCGTTCTCCAGTCTGACCTTCTTCAGTGCTACCAACGTATCTATAATTTTAAAAATTAAAAAAAATTAAATAAATTATCAACCATCAGTAAGATACTTGGCGTGAATTTTTTCCTACTTTAAATTTAATACGGGTCACTATTGATAACTTCAAGGGATTTTTAACCCCCCTTCCTCCTCCTCTCGCCACCTTCTCTATTAACCTTATTTCAGTTACATTTGCAAAAAGGAAAAAAATATTTAAAAAGACAAATAACTATTAAATCGAAATCACGAGAAATTAAAAAAAATCAAATTATTCAAAACAGTGTTACCATGAACAAAAATTCAAAAAATTATTCTTCAATTGAAAAATATTACAAGTTTCTCGGAAAATGGGAAATGAAAAAAAATGTGTCGTTGCTCAGAAATATTTTTTTAGTGTGAAGAACAATAAACATTCATAAAATTGCTTTTTATAAGATTAATACTTCGGTGATTCCAATTCGAATTAAGTATCGAGATAAAATAATTTTACGTAAAATAGAAGAAAAATTAATGAAGAATTGAAGCATTCAATTGGAAAATTGGCAAAAAAGTAAAAACTGTGATACAAATTGAACAATTGAGAAATGAACAAAGAGTAAAACTACGGAAATTTTGATCATGCAATTAACCCCCAAAAAAATATTCGGTAAAATCGCTCAACGAAGGATAAAAGTAATTGGCACAAAAATAATTTGAAAAAATATTCGAAAATATTAATTTCGAAATAAACACCTTTCAATACGCGATAACATAATCAATTTAAAAAACTCGAGTCATCAAGCAAGCTAAATTTCTCTCCAATAAAAAATTTCGATAATATTTTCGATAAGTGAAAACTTCGATTTGGTTAAAATTAAAATCGAATTCTAAAACGAGATGAAAAATCACCTCGCAAATGATCAAATAGACATCTACTTTCAAGAATTTGGTACATTAACGAATAAAAATCAAACTCGTGAAATTCGCTTTTAATACCGATGACTGATAATGTTATCAATGGCCTTTTGGTATTTACGATGTTTAATTTATTCTCGCGATTAGATACGGGCGTATTCAGTGGTACTTAAACATCACCATCGTTCAATTAAATGTCACGAAACACAATGGCATTGAGAAACTCACTTTTGGATATATCTTTCGCTTTATATACTTGACCATAAGTCCCTTCACCGATTTGATCGAGTAATTCAAAGGCATCCACCGTTCTTTGGCACCAATGCGTTAAATTCCTTCTATGCTGCAACGAACGTTTATCAAGGATAAAAGGCCTTCCATGCAATTTACCGGAACCTTTTCCGTGATTTTTCGCGTGCTTATTACGATGATGTCCTTCGTCATCGTACATATTATTCGAATGATCTAAAGAACCTAGATTTTGGGGAAAATGGCGTTAAAATTGTTTCATGAGGTAATTCTAGGTATAAAGATAATTACCAGGAGGTAACGGCAAATCCATGATGCCTTTTTTGGTGGCCTTCGGAGGCGGCGTTATCGGACTCGCTGGCGAATAACTAATAAAATCATCGCCGTCGTTTGACGTCTGAGGTAATGGCAGTGACATTATACCCTTGTTCACTCGACTAGTCGAAGGCAAAGGTTGAGCTTTTGGTTTAGGAGATGGAGGCTTCCTGGCTTTGTCTGATTTCTTATGAGCTCGTTTGTCATTTTGTTTATCCTGCGGTAACGGCGGAGCTACCGGTAGTGGTGGTAGATTTTGCGCCATAAAGGGCAACGGCGGCATCGGCAGGTTGCTGATTTTCGTATGAGGTTGCCTTTCGCTGGCGTGCTTGTCGTTCTCCAAGGTTATATCTTTTTGCGAAGCTCGTTTACGCTTATCGGCGTCGTCTCTGGTTAAATCAATCTCCTCCATGACTCCAGGTATGGTAACGTTTTGTTTAAGAAATTCCGCCAATAATGTATTTAAAGGGTGCGCGTAATTCATGTAAGATTGCGACATCCCTTTGACTTGCAAATAATTCGAGAGCTTAGGCGCGTTGGGCAGTTTATCGGAGGTATTTTGAGTTGGTCCCGGAGGCACCGATGCCGCTGGTTGCGTCGGTATCGACGCGTCCGATACAGGAGGCTGGGAGTCATGCGAGGATGAGCCAGCTCCGTCTATCGTATCTTTATCAGCGATATTTTGAGCAACCGACGAACTTCTATCTCCATCTTCTGCAAGGAAAAATTACGTGAAAATATGAAAACAAGAGGGATGTTCGAGCCGAATACTTAATTACTTACTCGAATCCGTATCTTGACTGGCAACCGAAAGTTCCTCGTTTTTGTCGCATTTCGGGATGCCGTTCATGTCTTCTTCCTCTTCCTTTTTCGATTTCAGGTGTTTACCACGTACGAGCTTGGCAAAAAGACTAGTATCGTTCATGTGCGAAGATACAGTACGTGGTTTTTTATTACTAGACATTGACGTTGAAGGCGGCGGTGTCGGTGACAAGGTAGGAGAATTGACCGGTACAGGAGATGACGTAATCGAACGTACTTTCTTTTTTTTCTTTTTCTTCTTGTGCGTTTTCGAATGCGGCCTTTTCTGCGATTTCTTCATTTTAATAGGGTGCCTTTTCTTATCAGATTTATTGGAGATTTTACTAGAATACGAATGTCTACTGCTAGATTCATCAGCCTGAATGTCATCTAAGGAATTCGACGAGTCCGACGGTACCGGTGACCTCTTAAGGTGTTTCTTAACAATTGGTACTTTTTCATATGACAACGATCGCGATTTCTTGCGTGAAATATGCCGCTTAGGAGATAATTTAACGCGCTCAGGAGACAATCGTACTTTCCGATGGGCAATCGGCGATCTCGACCGTCTCGGTGGTAAAGCTGGCGAGTAAGAGCGCTGAATCGGCGATCTCGATCGATAAATCGGCGAACGCGAATGCCTGCGAGTTGGTCTAGGCGGAGATGGCCATTCCGGCGATCGAGAATACCTCGGTGAGCGTGATTTTCGACGATGAACATGAGATTTCTTCACATCGAGGGGGGTGTACGAACGACGAGGAGGTGGCGACGGTGATTTACGATATGAACGCGATACGCGCAGCTCTTCCTGCGGCGGAGGACGGTAACGATCCGCTGCGTGATGTGCGGACCAACCGTATCTATCGTAAGAATGCCATCCCGGAGACCGTGGATCTTCGTAGGGCCTTAAAAATAGAAAAATTTCGTAGTGTTTCTAATCGAACGAAATGCTTGCGTCATACGTTACCTGTAATATAACATGGCGGGGTCATCGCGACGAAACGACGGCGGAGGATTTCCCATGTATCGCTCCATTTCGGCGGAAGTTTCGCACTTTAATCACTATCGAAATACACCAATTAATCATTATATTAAATCGAAAAATCTCCTATTTGCAACATATCGCGAACAATTTATAATTGATATTTACGAATTCTCATCGTACCGATACTAACACTAACGCGGAAACTGATAAAAAACGATAAACTTACCGAAAACTCGCAGGATCGGGGATTCCTCCGAATATTACGGCCAACGGTGATAAACGCTGCGATTGGAAAATTTCACATACAGACATCAGCTCGACCGATTGATCCACGTATGTTGAAAATTAGACATTAAAATTCGATTATTCTCGGTAAATAATACTTTCTTTATCGTTAAAAACAATTATCATATCGTCACATTGAAATTTCAAAAGCCATTTTTTTTATGTCGTTCACGTTATTGTACGTAAACAGTACGTTGCGCTTGGGAATGTTATTTCGATAAATTAATGAAATGAATGCGAAATGGGACTTGTTTTATTCTCTTTATTAAAATGTTCTTTCGAATTTTAAAGTTAATATGAATTGATTTGAATTTCGTTAAATTTCTACAACGTTAATTAACATCAAATTCATAGTCATTTCAGAAATATATGTTGGCCATATAACCATCTCATTCTCTATCTATCAATGACGTATTTCAAGTGTTGCATTTTCATCTTTTACAATGTGTAACGACGACATTGACATTGACTAACTTTATTTCGTCTGAAAACCCGGAAGGAAGATTAAATTGATCTCAAAATATTATTTTTGCAGTAAATATAACTTTTTTAATAAATATAATCCCCTCGAGACACAGAAATTAATTAATATTTTCAAATTTTCAAGTTTTAGTTTATTTTATTTTTCAAAAAAGTAATCCACACTGTTTGCCAATCAAGGACAAACTCTTTTGGGACGAAAATAAAACGAAAAGTTAAAAACCCATAAGTGCCTTCGTTGTAACACAATGTAAAGTCATTTAAAGCAACAGAATAGATAGGATATCAAATAACTACCTACAAAATGCTATCTACTACCACTACTAGTCTAGCCTATTCACCACTACTACTGTTCTAAGCTACAATGGGAAGGGCGTTTAGTGCTTCGAGGACGGAGAAATTAATGAAATTATCCGTCATTCAATATGCATCTCGCCATCTCCAAGAGCTTGTTTATATTTTATTTAGAAAATATAAAACACCGGTGCTTTGACTTCTGAGTTTTGATCAGTTTTCCTTTTTTATGCTCAAGTATTTAATTTAAATAAATATTGCAGAAATACGATAATGTTTTTCTGTCAAAAAGTAATTCCACGGAATTCAATTACGTCGATTTTATCAACAAGTATAAAAGATAATACGTATCATTTCATCGAAAAAAGTTAATTTGTAATCACTATGCGAATGTACATACGTTTCATTTCATAATGTGTTGTACAGCTTGCTCTTCTTCGTGACAGATGCAACGGAAATTTCAAAAACACTTAATTATCGTATCATCGTGAACGATCAACGGTGCCAACAGGCCAAAACCGAAAGATTACTCGATCCTTTCAGCCTTTCAGACACGTATTTATGGGAAGCAGCAGAAAAAATTGAAGAATTACAATTGAACAAATTTTAAAGAATAAAAAATCTAACAACTGAAAATTATACTTCAAACGATAGAAAAAAAGTACAATTATAACAAATTTTGAAGAACCAAAGATCTAAAAATAGAAAATTGATAGAGACACTATTTACGGCTTTACTTCAGCACTTGTTACCTCCTTCAGTTAAATTTCTATTTCCATAAAGAATTCGTTTCCGGGTAATGACTTGATCGATAAATTGCATATTCAATCGAAGAATAGGCTACAACGAGAACTCAACGAAATCACCACAGACGATAATTCACCAAGATCCTAACCGCATAAAAATCGCAAAAACTTTTGGTAAAGCATAATGGCATTTAATTTCATCATAGATTGTACACGGATGATTAAAAAAAAATACACGGATATAACAAAATTTCGTATGTAAAATATATGTAGATAGAAAAATATTAAATACGGGATTACAAATCGTATAAAAATAACATACCGACAATGTAAATGAAAGAAATGACAGATTCAACCTATAAAACTGAGCGAAATTAAAAATATATCACAATGTGAATGTATAAACGAAAGATTCCCGTTCATTGCTCATTTAAATGTTTGAAAGATAACATATCTCAGATTAAACAGGAAGAGCGATTTAAAAAAAATAAAAAACCGTATATAAAAATAAAGGCCGTTGAAACTTCTAAAAATATTAAAAAATCTGCTCATTCGTTCCTTCGTTCCTGCAAACAAATCCATTGTCATAATAATCTACACAATCTAAATAAAAAAAAACTACACCCCCTAAATACCGCTGTATAACTCACTATACAATATAAAAATAAAACAACGCTTAAATTGGGAAATATACATTGACAAAGAAGAGATTATATACCAATAGTTCAACAATAATTAAAAACATCGATAAATACAAGACTTATTTATACAAGAAAAAAAATAGTGCACCAACAAAAAAAATAAACCCCATGATTACGATCTCTCATTTTGACTAGGAGACGGTTCGCGTAAGGCGTTGATTTTATTGACGATTTTCAACGCTAGACCGAGCTTCATGTTCATGACGGAAATCAGATGATTTTCTTTCAATAACATCAAAGCCTGGCCGTCGATTTCATGGGTTGAAAATTCTTCGACGTAGTCCGAAGCTTCGGGTAGTTTTTTGATAAATTCGCAAACGTCGGTTACCTAAACAAGAAATATCACGATCAATAAGTCATGCTCCTTGAAAAATTCAACGTCCGAGATAACAACAACGAACCGTCCACTTCCACGGATTCGTCTTAGACGCGTCGTTATTCGTACTGGACGCTTCTGAAAGTCCATTCTCTTCGGTGTCCATACTTTCCGATGGTGTTGAACTGCTTTCCGCGCCAGAATCGTTATTTTCAGCACCATCCTATGAATAAGAAAATTCTATAGAAACCGCAGCTCATTTCGTCTCAAATATTTGAGCCATGTACTCACCCAATCTTTATTTTTCGTATCTTTCGAACAATTTCCATTCTCGGTTTTACTATATCGTTTGCTAAATCTGTAAATAAAAGAAAAATTAGCATCCGATTGAATCCACGTGAAAACAAAATCTCACACCTTTTACTACACTGATTCGAACAAAATCTCTTCGATTTCCTGAATTTCCCTTTGAGATCGGCGTTGCATCCTTCGCACCTGGCAAATTCGCTATCAGTCTTTTGTTTTTTGGCTACAAAAAAGAAACTTAAAATTAAAAACCTTTTTATTTCCAAAAAGACACCAAATAAACTTACGTGAAGGTTCATCTTCGTCGTTAACTTTGGATTTATCTTTATCGGTTTTCACTGATTGAGATAATTCCGTCATCAATGACGATCTGTACACAGGGAACGGTTCATCGGCTGCGAAAATAACAAGGTCCACATAAATACGCCACAAAACGCTTAAAATGCCGGATATTCCGCCGGATACCACCAACATGCTACCGTCTCCTACCTTCTTGTATAAGATGTCCTTCGATAACATGCGTAAGAACATGAGGTTTAACAAATGCCTTCGGCAGCATTTTATCTTTAACATCTTCTTCGACAGTAGGAGGCGCAACCGGGTTTACTAAAATTTAAATACCAATGTTAGCCCCACGTTAAAGCACATGCGCCAAAGACATGCAACCATGCGAATAAAAAGATAAGTAACATAATGATGGAAATATCGGTATCCGAATAATTATAGCTCATTTCAGAGAAAATTCTCGCTCCTAATTTCGACTCGTAACACTCCTCGTCACGAACAGAGCCCCGATCAACGACGAAAATCCCAGCAGATACGCTACAATCACTCGGACACCTTTTGTAATTACGCTTACAACATACTAACAATTCTCATTGGTCGCGGTGGCCGCCAACGTCAACATTCCCTCGACAGCAAGCGACTTCTCCGGCGGTAACTGATCCATCTGCGTGACGGGTACGGTATTCATAACAGTTTGCTGGATTTGATTAATCTGCGGTTCGAATTTTTGATCGTTTTCTATATTCTCCTGTTTCAGCGGAGCGATAACAGGAGGCATGATTTGCTCTTGCATCGGCTGTTGCGTTAATTGCTGTTCGCCTTGTTGCGATTGATTCGCTAAACTAATAGCGATCGCTTGCTGTTGTTGCTGCTGCTGTTGTTGCTGTTGTTGTTGTTGTTGTTGCTGTTGCTGCTGCTGCTGCTGTTGCTGTTGTTGTTGTACTTGTTGTTGGTGCTGGGCCACAGCTTGCGCCTGAGCTTCCGCTTGTTGCTGAGCGACCTGTTGTTGCTGGACGGCGGCAGCGGCGGCGGCTTGTTGTTGCATTTGAGCCTGCTGAGCCTGTTGCACCGATACCATCGACACGACGGGTAGTCCTTCTGTGTAAATATAAAAATACCTTTAGTTTAGTTCACAATGTATTCCAAGACGCAGCGATGTATTTTAAGACGCAGTTATGCGTATTTTTAACAGCCACAAAAAAAAATCTCAGTTACGAAGAAGCAAGAAAAAGCTCGTACATTCCCAATTTCTCAAATTCATTTATTTCAAAAAAAATTCCGCGCCGATAATTACAATGAATTAATGATTCATTGAAATCCTCTATTAAATAATATTCAATCAAATACTAAAAATGTCAGAAATAAAGAACTGCCATTTTTCCGTCGTTTCAACTCACGGGAAGGAGGGGGAGATTTTTTGAACAGTTCAGGAAATGGATTTAAGCAAGGGAAAAATAGAAAAATTTGTCCCCCCAACACCGTTCCCCAACAAAGGGTATACCTCAATTAGTGCACGAAGAAATTATCGGCTATGCAAACCAACAAAGCTTCTTAATGTCCAGTTCCAAAAGTCAATTGCATAACGCAGCAGCCGAAATTTCACCAAACACCATGAAAAAGCTTGAATCGAAGAGAATCTAATAGTTTTTGTAGCAATTTAGCAAAATTATGGTGAAATTTGAAAATACAAGAAAAAATTATCGACGTAAAAATATTCTCCAAATTTTCAATAATTTCTATTTCAAACATTTTCCTCTCAAATCACCCCTCTCCTCACTGACTTATTTTTGTGCAATGCTCGTAATAAGATAAAATTCCGACAAAATTTACAGAGATACGAAGAAATAATTTCGACAAAAAATATTCCTCGTTTAATTTGCAACAACTCTTGTTTAAACATTTTTTTTCTCATGTTGCCCCAAGTCCCACAAAAACGACCCAATTGAGTTATTTTGTTAGCAGTGTTAACAAAGTGGCAAAGATATGTTGAAATTTGACGAGATACGAAAAAATAATACATACAAAAAATATTCATCGTTCAATTCGCAACAAATTATCTTTCAACAATTTTTCCCTCAAAAAAATTAATCGTACAGAAAATGTTTTTTACTCAAATTTTAACAACTTTCATTTTGAAAATTTTCCTTTCAAGTCACTTCAAGTCTCACGAAAACGCTGCAACTGAATCATTTGTTAGCAGTGTTGACAAAATGGCGAAAATGTAGCTAAATTTGAGGAGGTAAACGTTCTCCAATAAATTCGCAACAAGTTTAAATGAAAAATTTTTTTTCAAGTCGCCTAACGCGCCTCAAAAACGCCGAAACCTAAAAATTCCATACAAACGTTGGTTTGCCATCTTCAACACATTTTATGTAATTAGGGAAAGAGGGAGGGGAACTTCGTAACTGAGATAACTCCTCGCCGCTTCAAATCTCAGAAAGCATTTCCCCCCGAAAACTCCATCACGTCACTTACGAATCAAACCCGGTGGTTTATTTTGAATGATCATCTGCTGCGGATGACCTTGATTCTGCTGCAGCGTAATTTGCTGCTGAATAAGTTGCTGTTGCACTTGTTGAGCGGGCTGTATTTGTTGCATTTTGACTCCCTGCTGCACGGTGGGTTGTATTTGGTACACTTTGTTATCGGAAACGCATTGCACGATCATTCTGTAATGAAATTCAGCTACAGTTTGTCTGCACCTTCGGTCTCATGCGGATATGACAACTTACTTATTCTGAGTGGTGGGCATATGCTGCTGAGGTAACTGCATTTTCGTCTGATTAGGCGAATCCGTCTTCGGCACCGTTACCAGGCGATTCATCACAGCTTTACTAGGTCTGGGCTTAGCCTACACAAACCCGCTTTAAAATTCGAGCCCGTCGCGCGACGTAATTCGTATATTACCTGCGGTTTCGTCATCATCTGCGGTACCTGGATACCAGGTGGCGTCTGCGTCGACACCGACGCCCCCGGGCGAATGGCCGGCGTACCCGATGGCAAAATGTTGACATTTCTGCCGGGCATCTTTGGCTGGATGTTATCTTGCGGTCGTTTCATTGCATTCGTCGTATTGGTCACTTGTTGAATGCTCTGGATATTTTGATTATTCTGTACAATTCCGCCGGCTGCGAGATAAAAAAAAAAAAACGATAAGCTGTAGTCAGCTCGTGAACGCGTGCGTTGAGTAAGCACTTCTCTCGAGAAACATTCGCGTGGTATTGTTGACGTCAAATTTCGTATAAATTACTCGCACGTCTACGTGCTTATCTTTGACGTCATCTTTCCGAAACCAACTGCGTTTCCCCGATAATGACTCGAATTTCGCGCGCCTAACATTACAAACTACGTACCATGTTGCGGCGGCGGACTCTGAATGATAAACGGAGCTTGTTGAACTTGACCAGAACCGTCTTGCTGAGGGCTTCCTAAAATTACGAAAAATTCGTTAAATACGATTTACGTCATCACCCAAGGCATTACTCACTTCTGATGAACAATCCGTTTTGAGCGATAATGGCAGGTTGCGGAGACGCGGTGGCGGTCGCCCACAGATTCGTCGCTTGCGGTAACGACGGGCTAAACTGCCAATGCGCCGTTGTGGCCGGAAACTGCATGGGCTGCGCACCCTGCGGTATCGCACGATTTGCACCGTAAGCATTGAACTGTAATATAAATTAGTTAACATTCCGCCATCGTGTCTCCCCAAAGGGACGCATCCGATCGCCGGAATGTGTCGTCAGCCCGACGACGAGCATACGTACCTTCTGCAGCTCCTGCTGCTTATTGGACGCCCCGACAGTGGTAACCGATTGCGCAGGGATCAGATTCGTTGGTAAATTGCTTATCAATATGGTCTGATTCGACGAAGTAGGTATAGTCGTGTATCCTGGGAAGGCTGCTGCAAAACGACATCATCATTAGATGCGCCCGGGGCCAATGTACTCATGTACGTCGTGAAATACTTACAAGTCTGTCCCTGCGTAATCATCGGATTACCAGTGATCAGCTTAATTTGTCCGCTTGAATTCGGCAACGCCAAGTTGCCCGGCATTATAATAGGTCCTTGGCCGTACTGCACGTAACTAGGATTCTGAACCTGTTGCTGGATAAGTTGTACCTGTCGAAATAAATTCCAATGTAACGCGACGCCTCAGATACAAAGCCAACTGTAACCGTATCTTATCTACTTCGCGGCGAACCGCCGATCGGGATTTATTTCCACTGTTTTCCTTCAACAAACTTATCAACCCGCGATAAGCTCCCTTTCCTATTCTTTTCCTTTTTCCTCTTTATACCACGTACGAGGAAAAAAAACACGATAATGTTTACGCGCGTAGGAAGGACCAACCGACCTCCTTTTTCAACGTATTTACATTTTTTATGTAGTTTTTCCATTCCATCTTATCATCTTTATGTCTATTTATCAATACACCGAACTTTTTTCTATCTAAATCAACTTTTCAAGTAATAATACGGTTTAGTGGCAGTAAACGTCTAAGCATATTGTGTTTGTACAACGCGAGCTACATAAAAGTTCTAGAAAAAAAAAAACGTAATGAAGATAAGCGATTTCACAAAAAATAAGCAATTTTTTAAATATTTTTCACGAGTAATAAATGAACAAGAAATACACAAAGAAAATACGTTCGATCGAGGGCGAAAGAACAAACGAAAAGAAAAGGTTATCTATGACTTGACCTTATATTTCGAGTCGTAGAACGGTCCAAGGCGAAACTAACCTAATCGATTACGCAAAGTTGAATTTCATTACATTTGCTGAATAAATCCAAAATAACACGATAAAAACAAGCAAAAGCTCGTAATTTGTGTAAAAAAAAAATAATTTATTGAAAAATCGGGTAGACCATGAAATTACGCTCCCAACGTAAAATTTCCGTCAATTGACTGCAAAAACCAACGTATTTCGCATGATAACTACGGTAATTAGTATCAACTTACGGTAATCACCGTAAATGCCATCAAATTACGGTAATTACCGTAAATTTACTATGATTATTGTAATTACTCTCAATTTACCGGAATTACCATTAAATTACCGTAATTACCATCAATTTACCGTAATTACCATGAAACCAGTAATTTACCGTAAAATTACTGACCAAATTTCACCAGTAATTCACCTACAATTATCGCACAAAATGAAAAAACTTTTACATGGTAACCAAAGATACCGGTAAATTACTGTAATTACCGAAAATAAACCAATTACCATTTACGGTAATTACCGTAATCGCGATTTTAAGTAACGCAACGCATGGCAAAATATCGAGAAAAAGGGAAAATCGGCTCGATCATAAATTTACGTTTTTAACTTCAAATTATGTACTCTCAATTTTGAGAAATTGCTTCATATTTACCGCAAAAAGCCAAAATACGTCTTATGTAATTACCGTAATTACCATCCAAATTACCGGTAAATTCGCAAAGTGCATAATAATCATATTTACACAAAATAATCTAATCGAATAACTTCCTCCCACGGTAACCGTAATTACCGCGTAATTACTCGAATTAAACCGTCATTACGCTCGATGAAGAAATTACAAGAAAACATGGAAATAATCCCTAAACCACATCGTCGATTACTCCGCGTACCTGGCCATGTTCCCAGCCGCCGATTTGCTGAATTTGCGGCTGCTGCTGCTGCTGAGGCGCGGCTTGAGCGGCTTGCGTTTGTATTTGCTGCTGTTGTTGCTGCTGCTGTTGCTGTAAAACAAAAACATGGTGAAAATTCGCCAATTTCGGAGGTGTATCGCGACCCGCGTAATTACCGAGGCTAAGCTGGCTTGGAAATGTTGCTGCTGCTGGGCAACCTGAACCTGCAGCTGTTGCTGCTGCTGTTGTTGTTGTTGCTGCTGTTGCTGAATTTGCTGTTGCTGCTGAGCCTGCAATTGCTGAGCAGCGTCGTTATTCTCTTGAGCGGCGTCGCTCATGTTCGGTTTTGCTTGGAACTGCGAAAAAAAGAACGAAATAAGGAACTCGATCGATAAGACGAAGCGTTGGCGTTGGGTTTACGCGGGTAATATCGAAGAGACCGTAAAAATATTTCAGCCGTCCCTCTTCGCACATCGCAGCGTGTCGAACACGCCGTAACCATTGTGGATTTTTTATTTGCTCACGGCCATCGCGATCGGAGTCGCTTTTCGCGTACTTCGGTCGCCAACACTCGCGCCTTTTTCGTCCATTAGAGCGTACCGAACCACACCCCTCGCCGCTGATACTTCCCTAGTCAAAAGTACCAAACCTCTTCTGCATCACGCGAACTGCACGCACCCTCTCGTATCGCCGAACTACATCCTCGACCCTACGACCGTTACGCAGACGACGAGGCGAAGCGACGTGCACCATTATGAATAGCGGGAGACTGCGAAATACAAAGGAATACAAAATGAGAAAAAAGAAGGGAATAAAAACGAACCCACGTACAAGCAGCGCTCTTCTACGAAACGCAGACAACAGTAACACCCAATACCCAAAAAATCCCGAGGCATTCGAAACGAGCTCGAGCACCGACCACGGGTTCGTTAGCGGCGGAGGGACGACGAGCGGAGAACCTACAGACGTCCCACTGGTTTTCGCCTCGAAATACCATCTCTCTACAGCTCCATTCCCCCTCCATCCCCTCGTATCGGCGCGCCTTTCAGACAGGGGCTGCCGACTCCTAGCTCGTTCATCGTCTCCCCTCCCCACTTGGCC
Organism: Maconellicoccus hirsutus; assembly: GCA_003261595.1. NCBI lineage: Eukaryota > Metazoa > Arthropoda > Insecta > Hemiptera > Pseudococcidae > Maconellicoccus > Maconellicoccus hirsutus. The sequence continues at coordinate 79,770 of QBDW01004861.1, forward strand.
AATGGCTTCGGTAAATACTCCATAAAACGAGATACACGCACACACGCGCATTACTCTCTCCCCTCAGCACCCCGCGGACCAACAACACAACGCATGCTGCATCGTGCTGCTCCATCGTCTGCCTCGGGATTCAGAGACCGGCGTTATACCGCACCTCTACCCGCCTCCATCGGAGATATTTTATCGCCGGGCTGAGAAGGGGTACGGTGGGGATGCGATGTTAATTCGGCGATTGTTTCTTTGATCTCATCTCTCGTTCATTTTGATTTTGTTCTTTTTTTCCCCCGTCGCCTGATGCACCTATTCTGTCGTCCGGTCGCAGATGCCGGCTTTGCGGACGCTTGTAACAATATGCACGCGTTAGTTCCAAATACGCAGACGACGACGCGAAGAAAAATGTACCGCCGAAGAAATACCTCTTACCTAGGAATTATTTATACCTCAAGACGTGGTTTAAATCAACGGAGAAAAATACCGCCGAACGAAGCAAAAAACTTCGATAAAAAGTGCACAATATACAAAGTGACATCCGCCCATCGACCATGTCTGCACTAACACACGAATACACGATACAACTTCGACGTGTTTTACTTGCATTGCGCTAGTCATCGTAAAAAATGTGTTTTCTGAAAAGCAACATAGAAATCGGACACTACGAACGAGACCATTTGTAACCAGAGCCAAGTTTCGGACACGAGTTCGACCGAACAATGCGATCTTTACAATGACAGAGAATTCGCCATTCCGAAGAAGCAGGTAGATCACGATGAAATTTCACCGTATCGACTAAGCGTGGTCTATTGTCGAAGATCATCGAAGAAAGGGGATGAAATCGTGCAGAACAACGGACGTCTGAATTGTATGTCTTTTTCGCGATACTTGGTTGTTTTTTGAATGACATTTTCGGGCTTTCTCTTTTAACGACCTTGAAAAAAGTAAACCTTTGACGTGAAGTTGCATTAATAAAATAAATTGTAAAGAAGTTAGATTCGAATAGAAATGCACGTGTTGAACTGAAAAATCAAATGAGTGAAATTGTATACCAGTGTTGCCAATATTCAAACATGTTTTTGGTATAACGAGATTTTTCGCAATTTTGCGCAAATATCTTAAGATCTCAAAAAAATTGAAAAAAGTGTTAACAAATTTTTTTCAAATTCAAAAAATTACAGTTTTCTTGGATTTTTTACATTTTTTAATACATATATTTTAATTTTAATTTTTTTTTAATTTAACAAATTTCAATTTTTTTAATTTTCTTTTTTCCACTTTCATTTTCTCAATTTCAATTTCTTCAAATTTTATTTTTTAATTTTAATTTACTCAACATTCAGTTTGATAATTTCTTTTTTTTCAATTTTGTTTTTTTTTCAATTTTAATTTTAAACATTGCTTTTCTTATTACAATTTTTTGATTACAATTTTTGTTTATTTAAATTTTTTATTTTTAATTTTTTATATTTTAGTTTTCTTAATTTCATTTTTCAAATTTTGATTTCTTTAAAATTTAAATATTTAATTTCAATTTTTTCAGTTTCATTTTTTCTAATTTTGGATTTGTAATTTTCAATTTTAGCAATTTCAATTCTATTAATTTTAATTTTTCAACTTTTTCAATTTTTATTTTCTAATTTTTCAACTTTTAATTTTTTCTTTTTTCAATCAATTTTTTTATTTTTAACTTCTTCAAAATTTAAGTAAAAAATTTTTTGATTTCAATTTGTAAATTTTTTTAATTTTCAAAGGTCAATTTTTTCAATATTTTCAATTATTTTTTTTACTTTCAATTTTTTCAAAATTTAAATTTTCAATTAAAATTTTTTCTATTTCAATTTTTTAATTTTAGATGTTGAATTTTCAATTTTTGCAATATTAATTATTTTAATTTCAATTTTTCAATTTAATAGATGTTTCACCGACAGAGATGCACAGCTGGCTCGGTCCGTATTGTAGATAGTCAAAATTTTTTAATCAGCTACCCCCATCCCCTCCCATACTTCACACAACAAAAATCAACTTCGCCACGACAACGTTCAAGTAGTGTTCATCAGTGATGCCAAATTGGCAACTTTTATTGGAATTTTGACCTAGATATAATAAGCTTGAAAATTCCTTCAACTTTTCAATTCCCAATATTGCCACGATTTAAAAAAAAATCATAATTTTTTCAAATCACAACAAAATAATAAAAAAAAAACGTAAAATTGGACGAAATTCATGTTCCGTAGCAGAAAAATTTACCCCTTCTCCCTCTTCTTTTTACGTCATTACTTTTCAAATCCCACATCACTACCCCTACTGTTCTTGGTTCTCTCTTCGCCAAAATACAGTCGTGGCAACACTGACGAACGATACTATGATTTGTTATGTACGACATATTCTTCTGTTTGTTGAACCCTTCCTCCCCTTCCTCTCCACCGCAACGATAACAAATATTCATACAGATACCTTTGGATTCATACTCGTATTTCTGCGAGTGCGCTTACATTCTAGATACTAAATTACGTTAAAAAACGTAATTTTTACGTGGTTATCCCTGCAATATGTTATCTCCCCTTCCCTTCGCCTCCCTGCTGAGCTAAAAAATCAGGAAAATATTGAAAAATGTAAAAATTCGATACCTTGGACTCCGATATTTCTAAAATTGCGTTAAATTATCAGAAGCTGATCGAAAAAGGGAGATGGTCACTCTCTACCGATATCAACTCCGCTACGAAGCCAACCAAGGGCGACGTTATCTCTAAATTCATACGATAAATACTGATAAACTTCAACCGAGGCCGGTAGCCGCAACCGAGTCGTATAACTTCGGACACACGTGAACAACAAGACACCACGAATCCCGAGGAACACCTCTACGAAGCGAATTGTCAACGACGGCAAGGGCAAAGTAAACAACGGCCACTGCTACAACATATCCCCAAACGAGCTCTCGAGTATATCGCGGCTTCTTCAGACATATCGACCTGTTCAAACAATACGCTTACCGCAACAATCGTCGTTGGGCAGCAGCAAGAAACCAGAAACACGTCTAGCTCGAGGCTCGACCAAGCACGACGAACACGATTCGAGATCTGTAGCGGAAAAAAAACCGAGGCAGCGTTGTTCGCGCGACTACTCCGATACGGCGGAGACGTCGCCTATGGGTAAATTTATAAAATCACGTGATCGCGGCGTAGTATTCCGTGGCGTCGGCGCCCTCGTCACCACGGCCAATAAAATTTATCGCCTTCGATACGAAAATTCGCCTATGACCGCGAAGCGAGCTGGCACGGGGGGCACCGCGGTACCTCCCATAACGTCGCAATTACTCCGCCGGTTGCCAACTTATCATTATCCATTCCGGCGAACCCGAAACGTCGACGTGGTACTTCGAGCGTACACTCCCGACAGGCGATGCCACCACTAGACGTGTATACACGATCTGCATAACCGCTCTATCGTCTTACCACACAAAGACGTGGAAACCGCGAGACAGCGAGTGAAAGCGAACCGATGTAGGCGTATTCCGACGTCAGTTGTAGCTCGTAGCGCTCCGATGATTCGTATAATTTACGCCACACCGCACACGCTCCCCCTTCCCTCGCCGAAAAAAATTCCATCTCGCGACCCCTCGACAGAGCGCCGAAAAAAAAAACACCGAAAAATACGAGGGAGTGGTCAAATCACACCTACTTCGAAGGGGAACCACATCGCGACGTCCAATAAATAAAAATTATTTCCGATATGCAAATCGTCCTCGAGTCGATGCCCCCGCGTCACACGCTACCCGACCATCTGCCGAATCGCAATCCCGGCATCGGCGACAACCCTAAAATCCACCTATCGGCCTTCCGGTACCGAATACGTACGAAACCGGCAACCCTAACCCTTCAACGCTCTCCGTAGCTGTTTATCGATCACCCTCGTTCCAGAAGCCCCCTCGTCGTCGCAAAATCGATGCCGTCGTATCAACCCCTCCGAAAACCGCTACAAAATGCGCCAAAAAAAAGAATACCCAAAAGGGAGACAAAAAACGCGAATTCGTTCCAATTCTTCGTGCGTGTTCTTTTGAACGCGACGGAAAAAAAAGTAAAAAAAAACAGGTAGATACCAAACTGGAAGATTTTTTTGTTCCTTGTAATCGTCGACGTCGTTACCAGTTTTCTTAATCGTCTCTTTTCATCAAATCGTACAGCGCGAGTAATCAGGAAGAAGAAAAAAAATGAAAAAACATGTCAACGATGGGCCGCAGCGAGAAGGAAGGGGATGCATACCAGAACCTTAGCATTGGCCACGACCACGTCTACAGCGTGCGAATATTTTTTTTTTTTCGCTTTAGTTTTGGGTGCTGCTGCGTCGTTAAGGCTTTTTTTCCCTCCTCGATATCGCAAGAGGTTATAATCCTTTCAGCATGTTACGTTTCCTAGATTGGTGTTATCGTTGTTATTGTTATTGTTGTTATAATGACGAAGGTGTCGAAATACCAATGAAACAGTTACCAAAGGTCCACTTCTTACGTGAATGACTCGATGCGCGTAATTTGTCGGCGATAATTTCAATTATTTCCTCGAATTACAAAAATGGCAAAAATATCGAAATACCTATGTCATTTGTATCGTTTATCGTGTCATAGAAAAAATTACCTGTGGACTGGGGTCATTGACCTTACACGAATTTCATCTCGATAAATCCATTCTAAAATACCCCCTAATTCTTTTCCCTCCCCTTCACCCCTTCCAACATCAAAACCAGCTCCGAACGGCGAACGCATCTTTAAAAATTTGCTATACTCTCGACGAAAAAAAAATCATTGAAATATTTTAACGAATTCAATTTTCTTCTTGAAGGTCACTAAATAACACCCCCTCCCTCCTCATTGATCATCTGATAATTGTTTTTGATGAATACGCAATATTTCACAAGTTAACACATCTAGCATAACTTCGCGATTTTTTTTCCGTACGTCATATTTTTCGAACACCCTGTGCAAATGAATTTACACAATTCATCGACCAATACCAATACGCTTGAGTTCTTCGTTTACAAAACGTACGAATCAAATTCTCCATAATATGACGAATACCGATAAATAACGAAATTCAGGAAATATTGGTTCGCAATTTATAAATTCGCATCAGTGTTACCATAAATATTGTGATAAAAAAATGTATTTTTTGTAAAATTTAAAATTACATCATAATTTTTTGAATTTCTGTTCCGACGAAATTCGAATACGAAAAAAGTCTGAATCTCTCCCACCCTTTCTTTTTCCGTGCTAGTCGTCGGGATCATATCAAGGGGAAGAGGGAGGGAGAGGAATTTTCGTCCCTGTTTTTTAATGATTTTCCAATTTTAATAATGGAAGGTGGATGAGGGTTTTTACAATTTATAATAAATTCAAGTAGGTGTTCGAGTTCCCCCTCCCTCCCACTCTTTCGACACGGGTGCAAAGATTTTTGAAGGAGGGGAGGAGGTGATTTTGTTCATTTTTCTCGACGATTTTCCAATTTAAAATGTAAAAATGAAAAATAGACAGTTTCAATATTTTATCACATGCGAGAAATGCCCGAATTCCTCCCCGCTTCCCCTCCTCTCCAATTACTGAAGAGAAGATATCCAAAGGGAAGGGAGAGGAGTGTTTCTTTATTCTTCTCATAGGACAAAAAATTAACAAAATTAAAAGTAATAAATAAAATTGAAAAAAATTAAAAAATACATAAAAATTGAAATGAAAAGAATTAAAATTGAAAAAATTAAAAAATCAAAATTAACAAAAATTGAAATTGAAAAAATTGAAATTTAGAAATAAAAATTGAAAAAAATTAAATTCAAAAAAAATTAAAATTATAAAAAAAGTTTAAAAAATTGAAATGAAAAAAATGAAACTGAAAAATTAAAGTTATTAAACTTTAAAAAATTAGAATTGAAGAAAATTGAATTAAAAAAATTAAAAAAAATTAAGATGAACGGAAATTTTTACTCTTACATTTCCGTTTTCAAAATTCTTGGGACTTATTATCTTTGGAAATTATCCCAAAAAATGTAATGGGGATTATTTCCCGCTCTCCCTCCTTCTTCCTCCAAATTTGATACCACTCGACTCATTTTTTTTGAAGTAGCCCTTTAATCATTTACTCGATTTTTATAACTTTTGAATCAATACGTACCTAAAATTGCAATTTGAAATTCTTATAGACGAACACCCCCTCCCCTTCTACTTTTTATTACTCAAAAACACTACAATTTTCGCAAAAATGAACGGTTTTGGTTCAATTGACAGCTATTATCAGTAGTGCCACTTGTAAAAAAATATTTAAAAAATTCCCGAAATTTATCCAAAAAAGCGATAATTTGTCCTCAGTGTTACCACTTTTTAAAATTAGAAAAAAATCACGAAAAAAGTTACGATTCGAATCGAAGAAAAAAACACGCATCTTTGACTTTTTTAGGCAATATGGATTATCTTCTGGACTTTGGCGAACTTTGGAATACTAATTAATATACAGTAATTTTCATTTAACGTTATCACAACGTGTAACGTTGAAACAAATACCACGAAAAAAATAAGCCACGATACATGGCGATAGAAATCGAACATACGACTTTTTCGACCTTTTCGAGTAATATTTATAGCATATTACATCGGGACGACCTCTGGCCCAATAATTGAAAACACATCGAGATAACGAATCTCCAAGATTAAATTCAACTCGTATTCTACATCTTCATCTAGCATATTAATTGTTCCAAATACGCTTCCTTGTTGAAATACACAAACACAACGGTGGTGGGTCAATTAATTAATCGACTATAAATTGTGATAATCAGTGCTACCGCTATTGAAATCGATAAATCCTGAAGTTATTTCACAAGTCATACACGAAAAAAAAATCCACGAGAATTTTTCTCACGTGTATAATAAAATTACACTAATTCGTCGTGAATTTTTCATTACTTTCGTGACCATTTGACACGAATCAGTAGTTGTACCTTCATGACTTTCGTGACCGTTGAACGGCCATGCCCAACCTCTTCATCCGCCTTATTTTTCCTACCTTTTGACACGCGTAAGCTACAAGCAAACTTTGACTTATTCTTGGAATATTTCAGTATAATATGAAAATCGTATATCACGAGAAAAAGTTGCCTGATTACCTCCCGCCTCCTCTTCTACCTTGTAGTCGCGACAATGAATCGAAATTCGAACACGAATCAAAACGAGCGAAGAACGACGTGGTTTCTAGTTCCGTTCAGGTGAATTTTTTTCAGTATTAGGGATGTTCTTCTTCTTCTATTCTCTGTTGTGTTATGAACCCTTCACCCTGTTTTTCTATACGTCGACGACATTTTGCATTTTTTTTCCGCTCTAGAGTCTAGACATAATTTTACTTGATTTACGCGAAAATAAAGAAAATTGACGTAGTTTTTTACCTCCGTGGTTCAATTTTTTTTCTCGTAAAATTCGATAAATTTCGCCTTGATTTTCATCACGTTAAATTTTCTGAACAAGTTTGCAAACATGAATAAAAAAAAGTTGAAATTTTCACAATCCCCTCTCCATAAATAATATTTTTGCGAATTTTTTCAAGTAACTCTCCTCCTAGAATCTGGATTGTATTTTTGGACTTATTAATAAGACGAATTTCATATTATAGGAATTTTTTCAAAAAACTACCTTTTTTTTCTATACATTTCAACGTAAAATTCATCGCTTCAGCATCTTTCGACTAATTCTTCCGAACTACGCAAACTTTCGACCCTCTTTTTAGTTACAAACCACCTCGGAAAAGTTGTATCCAGACTCGCATCCGTATCGCTTGCAGCTCTAACAAAATAAGCACGTTTGGATCGATAAAAGAAAAAGGCTAATCCTACAGGCAGATCGAGTTTCCAAATGAATCCGGCGAGAATCCCTCGTTCGGTCGATACAAAACCCCAAACGGTCAATTAGACTAGGGCTCCGAAACAACCCAACACTTCGTCGTTCTTTTTCGTTACTCATACCTAAATCTTCACGGGAACAGGCACCAAACCAGCACGCTGTTCTTCGACCGAGATACCCACACACACTCACACAGATACACATACATTGCTCCACAGAGGGTTCGTAATTCGTATACAAACGAACGCATTTCTATTTCATCGTCACCGGAACGATGACCTTTCTTCAACTTATCTCTTGATCGTTTTTTTAACTCCTTTTCCTTCGCATATGACAGGATTGATTGATGGGCAATTTCAAAACGCGGGAAAGAAGCCAAGGTGCCAAGTGGCGTTGGTAAATCGCAATCTCGCTACGTACCTTGAATCGATCCATATTTTTCATTTCAACGACAAAAATGCAGTTAAACTTCGAAAGCCAATTCGCGAAAGTTTCCGATACAAACTAAAACGAATATTTTCGTACCACTTAAGATAGCTCGTTGATTTCAATTTAAATTCTTCTCAGCACTTTCGGGCTTTTTTTTTCACCGCGAGATAATTCGAACATCAATGATTTTTTTCCGTTCTTCTATTTTGGACTCGTTAATTCGTTTCAACGTTCGCTTTTTTTCACCAATTTAAATCGTTGAACGGTGCGTTTAACGCGAGTTTAAATTACGTGACAAAAGGATTTTTTTTCCTCGGTATGTGACACGTGCTTCGATGCTTTGGTATTCAGCCACCGCGCCGTGTCCACTTCGTAGTTCGGAGGCGATATTACGTCACGATTTTCGAATTAATAATGTAATTGAGAAACTGCGTATGTTTCGATCTTCGCGCGTATCATCTTCTCAATGCGGAATAATCGCCTTGATTTTTAATTTTATTCGCACCAAAATAGAACATTATATTTGTATATTATATTATTTAATGTTTCTCAGTTCCTCATTATTATTATTATTATTATTATTATTATTATCACTATTATCAAAAAAAAGTTCAACACATTCATTAAAAAAAACTCAATCGAAACAATAACCCACCAAAATAGAAAATCAACCCCAAAAAACTCCCTCCCTTGATCCTCACATTCTCCACGAAAATTGGAAAAAATTTCGCCACATGCCAGCACTGCTAAAAATCGCGCAGATTACACGAGTTCTTCCACTCGTAGCCTTTCACATTTCTTCCATCCCACTTCATCGACTCTTCGCATTACCATATCTCATATCAACTTGATAATTTCACAAATTTCATAACCGTCGATTACTTTGAGGCGAATCGTAATCGCGGTTTTCAGCGATAAAACTCGTGTTCTCGATAGGCCAATAGTTTTATCATCGCCATTTTATCGAACGCGCTCGACGTCGGAAAATTAACATCGTCGCTCGGAAATCGCGATATCGATAGCGCTCCGCGCGAACGACTGTATTCGCCATTAAATGAATCATTTTGCTCATCCGGTGCAAAATGAACCAGCGAATCATTTGGAACTAATATCGTTTGCGATCGAGTCCATTTCTCGTTTTTGAATTTTCTGCAGAAATTCAGTCAGTCGAGCGCGGCAAAATTTTTTTTACAAGTGGGAGGAGGAGGAATAATTTTTTTCTTACAACAGCAATATCCAAATTGAAAAAGTTCGAAAAGACGAGCGGAAAATTTTCCATTGTTGAAAAATTTTTCACACATAATTTGCTTTAAAAAAAGGTCCCCTAAAAGTTTCAAGGGAGAGGGGAAAGGGGAGGGGTTGACGAACGTCCCAAAAAAAATCTAGGGCAATTCGTTAAATTTTTCGTATGATTTTGTGGAATTTTTGATACTGGACATGGGTATAAAAAGGTGAAGAGTGTGGGGGACAAATTGTGATTTTTCATCAACTTTTATATCTGAACTTTTAAACATTTTTTGTAAATTTTGGATCCATTTTGAATGTGTTTATAATATAATGGTTCCATTTTGCGGCTATGTGATGCCTTGAATGGTTTTTGAGGGAGGGGGGACGAAATAGAATCATTATTGCAGCAAAGCTCTCAAAACGGCCCAACGAAATTTACAACAAATTTCAAAAATGCTGATACAAAATCAAAAAAGTCAAAAAATTACCCCTCTCCCCACCACAAATTCAACTTTACCCAAATCTACTTGAAAATTCCACAAAATCGTAAAAAAAAAAAACAATTCAAAAACTCGACTCAAAATATCATCTCACGAAATGATTCTCTTCCAAGTACCTACGACACCCCGCTCCCCTCTCTCACAAAAATCGTGCATCCGAACGAAATGCTCGTAAAACGACGAAAAATTTCGAGCCAAAACCACCCACGCATCGAAGTCGTCACCCCATCGGCGTAAGTTCCCGATTACACGAAGCCCCAGCAGTGTTGCCAATATTTTCAGCAAACTTGGAAGAAAAAAAATCGAGTAATCCCTATACGACGAAGTCGACGAAAAACACCATTATCGAAACACGCGTCCCTACCCTTCGTACCTCTCGGCGTCACCACGATACGAACCCACATCCCCAGCTTTACATCGCTACTAATTTGAATTTCAAAAAGGAGAAAAAAACCAGAAAGAAACAGCGGGCGCGCGCATTACAACTCGGTACACGTTACGGTCGTCATTTTCAAGGATGTCTCGATGAATATTTACACCACGGTTTTTCTACCTGTTACCCAAGAAGGAGGGTCGAGACTGCGTTTACATCTCACCTCAGCTTCGTGCCACCTCCTCGCCTCCACTTGCGTTCTCTTTAACGTACGTACGCGGTAACGTCACCGGCGCACCGTACTCCGCCGGTCGGCTATGGGCCTTGGTCTGTTATCACATACGAACTAGTGCATTTTACCCGTGTCGTCGTCGCCGTAACGTTGCTAATCCGAGGAACGGATCGAATACCGCTGGCAGGCGGTGGCTCGGTACCAGCACGACATCGCGCTATCGACGCGGCCGTTTCGCTTCTGTGTTACGATACCGAGGCGTATCGCGATGACGAAACTCGTTCGTTAATTATCATCCACGACTGGTTGAACCGACCACAAAGTCGGTAGACGCGATAAACCGTAGAAAATCAATGCCGCAGAATGAACGTACCACGGTTGTAACACGCACGCAAACACGCACACACACATACACCAAAACACACCGGTAACCTTCTTGCTTGTGTATGACGAATCGTTATCAATCGCCTTCCGACCAACTTTCCCCGTTGCAACGATCAAAAAAAAGGAAAAAATACGTCGCCGTAACAACAATAGCCCAATTTCCCGTCGAGTACTTTCACGAAAAGATTCAATCGAAGAAATACCAAATGCAGCAAAAACTTCGTTCAAAGGAACTGCGAAACAACGGTAACCAGATGTCGAAATTTCAGCATCTTACTTCAGCTGCGGGGGTGCAGTGGGTCACCATATTTGCACAACGAAGGGGAGGAGGGACGGGAATGGTTAAACGCTGATCCAAAAACTCGAAAATAGACAGATAGATGATAATTAGGTGCTTTTACGGCACAAAAAGGTTAACAAAGCACAACTTCTTACAAAAAACTTTTGAAAAAAGGATCAAATGATCATTAAACCCACTTAAATCCTTTTATTAAGGTACGAAGGAAAAAGGTGGACGAGGGATAGGAAGTTAACATCCCAAAAACATCTACAGTAAGATTTCTACAAATTTCACCTTCTGAGCTCGATAAGTATATACTACACACGTGTCAAAAACTGGAAAATGGTCAATAATCCGCTCGAATTCCCCCAAGAGGAGATGACGAGGAAAGATGGGAAGTTGAATCTTCGGTAAGGCACATTTACAAAAATTTAATCCCTTTAGCTCAATAAGTATAGGTGTTATGCACGTGTCAAATACTCGAAAATGTTCAATAATCAAGTTGAATCGTCTCAGGAAGAGGGAGGGGAAAAATATGAAAAAATTAAAGCCCTAAAAAAGCAATTCTGTAGAAGAAATTTTACATACAGCGAAAATGTTGCCCCTTTTCCGCAAAAAGCAGGTGCCGTAAACGTGTCAAAAACTTGAAAAAAATTCAAAATCCCTCTTGAGTACTCTCAGGAAGAGGGAGGGGAAGGAGATGGAAAGTTGAAACCTCAAAAAAGCACATCTGGAAGTTAATAATTCTTACATACTGTGAAAATTGTACCCCTTCCCTCTATAAGTAGTTGCTGTACACGTGTCAAACACTTGAAGAGAAGTTAAACCCCCACTTGGGTACTCCCAGGAAGAGAGAGGGAAAGGAGACGGAATGTTGAAACCTCAAAAAAAGCACGTCTACAGCGTATAATTCTAATACACTGCGGCAATTTCCCCTCTTCTCTCAATAAGTAGATGCTGTACCACGGAACTATAAACGTTACATAGTATACGACATCCCTTCCCTTTTACGATTATAGTTCCAAGTGGTGCACAGGCACACGTCAGACAGTCAGAGTCTAATCAGCTGTTGAAGCTTAACCATGTGCTGCCAAGTTATCGATGAATTTCTCCTGTCTAATGAAGCTTTCTGATGTAAATTTGCAATCGCCTGATGCGGTGAGTGATGCTGTATCGTTCCATACATAATTTAACTTGATATGTCATAGTTACTTTGTGATATTAAGTGAAATAGTTGTTAAATTCTCGCTGTTAAATGATGTCTACTTATCTACCACGATAACAATTAACAGTACAGTGTGCTGGTTTTATCTAGGGACAGAAGACTTGTGGCAACTCTGATTCAAGTTGTTAAGCCTGGTTATTTTTGTTACCTACCTAATTTTAGATATTTAAGTAGGCTAACAGATGTGAACGATTCTGCGGCAATTAGATTTAGTAACATATGTGGTATCTTAGCTGGTGAAAATCTGAAGTATATGGATACTTCAATGGTATGAGGGGGGAGGTGGTACGCCTTCGGGGGGATCGAGTACCTCGAAGAAACGATCCCTCCTCCCTAGGTTTATATGTGCGAGAATGAACTCTGTAGCGATGCAGTTGTAAAATGCTGTTGTATTTTAAAAACCTGTCGCAGAAAATATTTTAGGATTTCTCTTTTATGTTCTGTCAAAAGTTGGAATAATTTAGCTTATTGAGACCAATTTAAAAAATATTGAAAAATCGAAAAATTTATATATGTGATACTTCAAAATATGTATCTCTATAATTTATCAATTCTTGTTAAACTCATTAATAGCAATAATTCAGAAATAATTTGTACAGTATATAAAAAAGCAAAACATAAAAGATCCAAAAAGGACAACAATAAAACAAATAAATGAGATACAATATAAAGATGACCTTCAAAATTCAAAATTTGTATTACAAGATCCATCTGGACATTTACTTTTGGCTCTGGATCTCTTTTTCAACCTCGTCTTCTCAAAACAGGTGTGCAAGATACATGAAAGGAATTGAAAAAAAAGGGTGCTGTACACGTGTTAAGAAATACGAAAATGTTCAAAAACCTACTTACATTCTCTAAAACAAGGATGAAGAGGAAAAGGGTCTAACAGTTGAAACCTCAATAAGATACAATCTACGTACTTTGGAAATTTTACATACTTAGCTCAATAAGTAGATGGCAGAGTGGCAGTGGCATACTGTGAAAATTTAATCCTCACAGGACATACGTGACACAAAATTGTGGAAAGGGGAGGGGGTAAATCTACAAGTATCCTTGAAAATAAGAGTTTGAATAGATGAAGAAAATTACGTTTTGTTAAAGTAGTATTCAGACAATCACTCCAGAGTGTCAAACATGGTTCACCTCAAGGTTGATTTGGGGAGCTGGTACCTCAAAAAACCGCTTCCCATGGCTAAGAGGCACCCAAACCCCTCTCAAATGGGGTTGGTGCAGCATATAAAGGTGAAATTTGGATATACCATTAACTATATGATTTTTCATCATATGGACCAAGGATTCGGTATTTTGGCTCTTATGGGGGAATTACTCTTAAAATCGAGTAACCTCAATTTTATGCAAAATTTTTTCAAACTTCCGTCACCTTAATTCCCTATTAAAACAAGATGGAAGCTCACATTTCATGACATTTTTCAAGAAAATATGCCAAAGTGACCAACTATGAAATATAACTACACCTGATATCCACAAAAATGATCAAATTGTGTCCCGGAGGAGTGAGGGGGGTCAAATTGTTGAAAAACTATTCTCACCTCCAAGTGAAAGTTGAATAATTTTGCCAGTCCACTTCTTTCTCTATGAGAGAAAAATTTAGCTAAAAGATGAAAAAAAATCCAATTCTTTCAACATACCACAGAATGACCCTTTATACTGAAAAATATCGTAAATATCAGTAATATCACTTCGCTCCGAGTTTCCTACCTCTTCGTAGCTCTTCATTTTGACCCAATCGAGCTCCAACAAAAGGGTTATCGAAAAACGGCGCTTTTCTTTTATACGCTTCACACACACACGCCGTATCCGCACGAACACTTTCGTCGTATTTACGTAAACTGCAAATACACGCACACACCCAAGCCACGCTCGTATTTTAACCCTTTGCCAACATGAATTTCCCCTTTTTTTTCGTTATTCCACTCCGCTTTCGTTTGTCTGCAGTGCTGAACGAAGTGTAAACGAATGCTATGCGCATGCGTGTCGCTACCGAACGCATTTTTTTCGTCTCTTACACCGTCCCCCTTCCTGAGTGAATTTTACACCGAAATACGAGAAAAAAGGTAATTGGCAATTAACGAAAAATACCTGCATTTCGACATCGATTCGAACGTTACGTTCGGTAAACCGCTCGACACCTGTCTACAGTTCATCTCACTTATCCACGTGTCATTCACCTTTTACTTTTTACGTATCTTATCACAAAAGCTCTTCGAGATTAAAAACAATACCGACCATATCGTGTAAATTAACATTACATGAAAAAGGTTGCTTAATTGTGGGCGAATTTACGAGGATTTCGTCCTTTTTCATTTCAACATCGCTGCATACGAGTTCAGCATTGAAAACAGAATTTCGAACATGAACGTTAACGATGTGTTCGCGTTATAAGACGCGACGTTAAACCAGTTTTTTTCGCGGAGGTATCGCTTCACAGTCGAATATAAAGCGTACAGGTGTAAACTGGCTTCTACTTCTTGGATCGTATAACATCGTGTGCTTCCTTTTCTTGGGAGTTGGCGTTAACCTTTATTCGTATAGTTCTTCTCGCCCAGACGCTCATGCAAACGAATAACGATAAGGAAAACAACCGTCGCGTCGTCGTCGACTGGATTTCGTTACGCGAATTGCACCCCTCCCCTTCTCTCCCTAACATCACCTAGATTCGTTTTTTTTTTTTAGGTAAACTGAAAGTGGTGCAATTTCAATACGTTATCAAAATTACGATCATTTTTCAAAAAGTTGTACAACGAATGTTGTAATTTGAATGTATCACCCTCCCCCCTTTTAATTCTCCAATTTCTTCAGACTGAGTTTCAAACTTCGAAATATCAATTAATGCGATTCTGTTACTTAAATTGGGCAATTTCCTAATTAAGGTAACGTTATGTAGCGATAATTTGTCAATATACGTTTAAAACGTAGAATTGGCAACCTCGCAAATGTAATTACTCGAGTATTTACGCCTTCGAAATGAAAACAAGAAGTCTAGCGATTATTTCTTGATTCTGATTTTATTGAATTCGGCAAATTACCACATTTTCAGATTTCTCAACACATTACCGATAACTTACCCCCTTTCCCCTCCGTACACATTCTTTCCCAACACGACAGTACTCCTGGAATCATCATTCGAAGTAGAATATACCTCAAAATCAACGTTATTCGGTACTTTTAATCGAGTAAAAAATTCCTCCTGCAGGTTCAAGCGTGTTAATCGACACTCAAATCGTATAATTGGCAACAACGCCACAATAAACTGATAATTTTCAAGCTTGAATAGTACGCATTGTTGATACACGCTTGAAATCAATAAAACATGGTTGACATTACTGAACAATTGATGGCAATCTCAAATCGTTCTTATCAGTTCCGGGTTCAACTTGAGGCATTTCAAAAGTTCATCATCGCTCGGCCAAAATTCAAATTTTCACTTTGGCAAGTGATAACACATTTTTCGTCGCGAAGATAAATGTAATCAAACAGAGAGAATGACGATCTACTTGTGGTAGTGAATATCTTCGGATGAAAAGAATTCGAAACGTACAATTGGCAACGCTGTGAAGATATATATCATCTATTTTGCCCATTGAAAACGAATAATGTATATTTTATGCGTTGAAAACCTGTACTTTTGAGAAAAAAATCGGATAATTCCTCAAATCGCTCAATTACTGAATGATTTTAATCATTTGGTATAATTTTTCCTTGTATATTTACCTCGTTGAGAATGATTTTCATCAAATGACGAATTCGAAACCCGATAAAATCTCTATTCGATATTCTGAGGTGATCATCGGAATGGAAACAGGAAACAGGAAATTTCACGATGCCAATATTTCAACGAACTAAAAATATTCTCTTGGTGTGAAAATTGGCAACGCGGTGAAAAATTCCTCGAGAATTCGCCTCGTTCTTATCTCTCCAATTCATCATACTTTTGTCAGAACACGATATTTCCCGAATTTTTGCAAAAATTGCTATCGAATTCCACACCTAGCCTAAGCTCAATTTCGTACCTTGTTTGAATGCATATTTCAACTCCAGCATCCCAAAACCTTCACTTTAACTACTTTCTAAAACTCAAACACTTTTATCGTTCATTCCGGCGATCTCGAGTACGTACCAAAACCACCATAGAGATCCTTGCACAGAAGTTAAAATCAATTCGACTCATCGGCGGTCACAAAATCCTTAATTTTGGCGAATTCACTTACAAACCACTTTTGTATAGCTCGCATTCCTCAATAATGTACACGTAATTAGCATCGCTGTGAAAATTTCTCCTCGCTCGTCGCTCCACATCGGCGTCTTGACATAAGGGAAAAATTTCCTTCAAGCATACTCCTTCACTTTGGTCAAATTTCGCTTCGTCGCGTCTACCTACGCTGTCGCCTTGCATCTCCGTACGTCGCATCCGCCACCTCAAAAGCACACGTGCAGTTTCCACGCGCCCCCTCTCGAGTACGCGAAACTTGAAAGAGAGGGCGAGACGGCGGACGCCGCGACGGCCGCGATACCGTTGGACGCGCCGACGCAAGCCGCTTGCGGCTTCTACCAAATTACACACCGAATTGGCTAACGATTTCGCCACTCCGCCGGCAACGGGCTCGATATAGCTCGAATTATTAATGAAAAATTTCCCCGTTATCTGCGCGGTTTCCCGAACGAGGAGCTCTCGGTAATCAGCGATAATCCGTGTTCTCGTGACTGGAATGAACGCCATAGCTGAGCTAAATTCGTGCGAATATCCCTCTGCGTTAATTGGTCATCGGCGAAAAGAGGGAGTAAAGGGCAATGCTTTCATAAAACAAAATTACGATCTATGAATATGCAATGGGTACGTGAATACAAGGCGCATCGTTCCGAGAACGGATGTAGCTGGTTTTAGTACCTCGATGTTGTTACGGTACATTTTTGGAATAATTCCAAATTCACCGTTAATCGATGATTCGCGAATTGTATTTACGAATTCGATACCGCATTCTCGTAAAATATTCGCGAATTCGGGTCGAAAAACGCGTAAAATCTAGCCTAACGTAGAACGTAGTCGTTTCCAAAAACAATAGTCGTCTTCGAAAATTCGACCACTTTTACATCTGCAACTGCATCGTATTCCAGCACAGAAATTCGACGTGTTTTCAAAGTCGCACCACATACCCCTCCATATAAATCATGATCGAAAGTAATTTAAAAATATAACGAGGGTATAATAGAAAAAACTCGATTCTTCTTCGCCAAAAATATCTCCGTAGTTATTCACCATGTAAAAAGATAGACCTCCTGGTGCACATCTGAGCCTGGACTGCGACAGTGACGCGCGCAACGGCACAAATATGCGTAATACTTTGTACACAACGCTCACACACACATACACACACGCGCGCGCGTCGCAATACACGAATCTCGTAGGCATCGTGTATTTGTTAGCTCGTTAAAACGTTTAAAAAAAAAGAAATTGTAACATTTCGATAAATATGGCGTAATTTCTCGAACATTAATTGTTCTAATCGATTTATTGATTTGTATGGAAAATTTTTAAACATCGATGCCGGTGCATTGCACTTAATCAAATCAATACGGTTGAATAATTTCGTGATAAAATCGCTCGTCGATTAATTCACAAGAAGTACGAATTTAACAGCTTAATTAAACGTAATCACGAAGGAAAAATTCATCGAAATAAATCAACGAGATAATCTCGAAGTAGGAGAAAAAATTACGAAATAACACAAACACCTATAATTACTTTCAGTACCACAAACACTCTCTCAATTCAATAACTCGTATCGAAAAATCGCACACTGACTCGAATTCACACCTAACACACGACCACGTACAAGAGCGAAAATAGGCCAAAAGTAGATTCATAATAAGATAAACGATTTAGGCGAGATTCGTACACATGCATCAAACACATGCGTTTAACTTCGATAAATTAAACAATTCGGACTAAATTACACCCGCGCGATGGTAGAATTTCATTGAAAAAAAAAACTCTTTGTTACAACTTCGTATAACGTCGGTTATTATATTTCAAACAGCGATAAGAAAGCATAAACATTCCAGTGTTACACGGTTAACGACAGTAGCCAGTGTAACGATAACACTAATTCGCGGCATCTCGTGTAATAGATTTAAATTACGAATACGTCGTTCGAGACGTACAAAAAGAAAAAAACGCCGCGCAAACCGAACCAGATAATTATGAAAACAAAAATATATGACGTACGAAGTCATTCCCCTCTTAAGTACTCTTCGATATATACGCTACCATAATATGGAAAGTAAAATGTAGCGCCGTAGCGGTGTAGCCATATTGAAAAAATCCACTGCAAACATGACCGCTACAGATATGATTACGAAGCAATCTCGAGATGAATATTTAATCAGGTACTTACCTAATTACCGAATCCAATCCTATAAGAATGTTTTAGCGAATACCCAAAGAATTATTTCACTTAAACCATAACACTTGAAATTCACTCATTCCTGGTGAAGCAAGCTCACAACGCCGCAAACACTAACCACACGTAAACGCATACACGTCAAGCAACGGAGGTACCACTGTATACTCTCCGCGGTCTCCTCGCAACCAGCTAAATAACGGAAACATGGCATACGATGACGCGTACCGCGCATGCGCGTGTATACCCAATAGGCGACCATTTTACATTATAGATCGAAACCAAGGCCAATAGTAATTTCACAAACGGTGGCGTCCGTTGTGTCGTCGTTCTCATACGAAGCTCCTTCTGCTCTTGCCCCGGATGCCCGAAAAACTCGTTTTTTTTTCTCCCAGGCTTTCAAAAGTAACAAATTGAATATCGTCGAGCGATTAACAACGACGACTAACGTTTCGCTGGGTTGAACCATTTTGAATATTTTTGCTTGAAAATTTGTCTCGTGAAATTATTCGTGTTACCTTCTAACATGGATTTTATAAAATCGCGAGTGAAATCGTACAATGCAAGAGCGATGTAATATTTGTAACGTATCCAACAGCGAAGAGAACCTCCCCTCTTTTACCTCTCCTACCTTTTCAATCGCATATCACCTTCGTAACCAACGTCACGTCTTTCCAACGATATTCAATGATCGTAAATGTAAACGTAGAACAACGCGGTGTATTCATTGACGAAATCAAGCAATTAAACAAAATGGCGAAAGTAGGAGTTTTTAAATTTAGTATAGGTATAGGTAGAGGTATTATGTACTATGTACTGATAAGTGCTGACTTATCTTTTGAAATTATTTAATACATCACAAATTCACAATTGTATGTTAAAACTAAAACATCACGATTAACACGAAACGAAACGAGGAAACGCGAATTTTACTTATTAAGTTATATTTATATGTACATATTATGTATTCTAATTGTCTATGTATTATTTTGTTAGTTATTAGCTAATAAAAAAAAAAAAAAAACTTACCGTAGCCGTGAATTCACAAAATTCTTCATAGTACGCTCGCAGCATACTGTACTTCTTGTAGTACATTCCGTTCGCTGGAACCGACATCACACGAAGCACTTATGTTGGCACTCGGCAAATAAATGCTTGATTCTTCGAGCTGTAATATGAAATATAATTTATTAGTATCCCTTATCTCCGAATACAAAGTTTATTCAGATGATAAAATGGGATCCATTGACCTGCTAATTTTGTATAGACATTAAGTAGGAGTCTATATCATTTAATTGGTCGTTTCCTTCGAAAAACAACCTTATCTGAAAATTGAGAGCAATCGTAGGCTCAGGAAGTTCAAGAGATACGAAGTATCATTGATGAAAATAAATTCGAAATAAAATAATAAATTACGTGGAACGCGTGTTCAAACCTATAATCATTTCCTTAGATTATGAAAGCATTTAAATTTTTTAGAATTTCGTCATTTTCATATAGGCTTTTCTCTTTTTTTATGCCGATAAACTCGCGACCTTAGTATATATAGTTATTTTTTCATTTCAAAAGGTACCACAAAAAATCAAAATAGATAATAATGACGTAGGAAGCGAAAAATCAAAGCTTTCTGTCAAAGTTAGTCGGTACAAAGAAGTTGTTGAAATAGGTACACTTTGTTGATGATAAATAACAAGTTACCTACATTAACGTACCGAATTTTAAAATCAGAAATAACAAAAATACTAAATAAATAAATAGGTAGGTAGGATGTACCAAGCTACCTACTTTCAAGCAGTTCCTCTTCCTCATTCTCATTTATGTAAATACATTGTACCTCATTACAAGTATAGGTACATGTAGCCTATTCATAACTTTGAATCTTGATTAAAAACTATTAAAATAACGAAAATACTATTCGAATATTTAAATAGCCAAATAGGTGTTAGGTACTTTTACCTGTGTAACATCATATACGAATCGATGCATAAATTAAACATCTCTGAAAGTGTTTGATTATTAAGAGATGAATATGATGTAAAATGAAGAATTTTCCTTCAACACCTTGAACTTTGGTGTAACAAAATCAATTCAGGAAAATTCGATCGATTTGCGGTCGACTTGATGGAATCGATTTGAGTTAATTGAGTTGATCGATCGAGTCGATGAATCAACTCGTCTGTCTAAGCAACTTTTTCATTAAAATTATTCAAATCGACAGTCTTATTACTTCATTACTTGTTACTTTAACTAGGTAACTTTAATAGGTAAGTATAATTTATGTTGGCTCGGTTTGAATTAAAGTTCGGAAAAATCGGAAAAGATGAAAAATTTGCCAATTTCGATATCTAGTTTTTGAATTATTCTTTAATAAAGAAGCCATTGGCTTCGTTATTACTTCTCAAATCAAATTCAACCAATAAGAGGGTAGCAATCTTTTGCAAACTAATACGCGAAATTAAAAAAAAATGGCGGAAATTTTAAAAAAAGACGTCAAATCGCGATCTTTACATAAAAAACTATTTATAGAGAGTATACTTATTTTTAATACATATTTACGAAATTACCTGTAACTTTTGGCGTATCGCCTCAAAACTACGACTAAGGGGAGTGAGTTTCAGTGGATCGGGGGTTGACCTGAGATGAAACTTGTTACGACAAAAGTTGTAGGGAATTGATGAAAGCGAATTATCCTTTATGAGTTTTTTTTTGTATCTCAACAAGTTTTCAAGATATCATGGAAAACCTCATTTGTGGGGACTAAAACCCCCTTCGAAGAAAGTTCTTTAGCTAGAGATGATACGTTTTAATGTAGTAATTTAAGGAGACTCTTA
This sequence comes from Maconellicoccus hirsutus, assembly GCA_003261595.1. NCBI lineage: Eukaryota > Metazoa > Arthropoda > Insecta > Hemiptera > Pseudococcidae > Maconellicoccus > Maconellicoccus hirsutus. The sequence goes on from QBDW01004861.1 coordinate 101,537, forward strand.
TAAATAGTTTTTCGTGAAGATTGTGACGTAAGCTAATTTTCATTTTATTTTCGCCATCTTTTTGAATTTTTTTTACGTCGATCTCAGCGTATCAAAGTTATACTACTTAACTCTTTGAGGATTGGTTTGAGAAAGGTAACCGTAATTTTGGACAAATCAGCATAAAAACTCGTTTCTTACTCAACAAACGAATAACTCAGCTTTAAAGAGAAATCTCACTCATAAAAAAAAGTTACAAAAGGTCTTCAGAACTCAAAATTGAGGTAAGAGTGAGTTGAATTACAAAATGAGTTCTCACTTCACCTCTGTAACATTTCACCCTCACTTACTTTCATTTAAGACTGTAAAATCGTCTTTAAAACGTAATTAACCGTAGAATTTTTGTGAGTATAAGACACCTACGCTTTGAGTGAAGTTTGAGTAATCAAGTTAATTTGAGTAATGTAACCTGATTTTTAGCATCTCCTCGTACTTTCAACATTTATTAGTTACTCTAGGGGGTAAAGGCAGTTTTACGCAAAATTAAACTGATTTTAAGGACATCAAAATACATATAAGATTACAACGCTCTCTGTCGAATTTTCGAGGAAACAACGCTCCGGACCGCGATTGCGATTGGCCATCTGCTCACATACCTCGCCCATATAATTGATAAAAATTAAAAGAGGAATCAGCTTACAGCAATGGTGGAACTTAGACAAATCACAATTTCGCCCCACCTCAAATTTCGATATCCCTTCCTCAAACCTAAATCGATAAGACGCGTTGATCTTTCAAGTTTCAATAAACCGAAACATAAAAGAAATAACGTAGCAATTAACGTATCATTGCAACAATCGTGTTCTCGAAAAATTATTATTTTAAAAAAACCTCCCTTAATCGAGGGGTGAGGTGACTCAAGATGGGGTAGATCACACTTTCGAAATTTTTCATCGTATTTCATTAAATCCGTCAAATTGAAAATATATTTAAGGGCGTCTTTAAAGGTTCCACCCCCTCCCCCCTGTTGTGAAAATTATTTTTTACTGTTTTAATTTTATCTCGAATATATTGTAGTTACCGCCATTTATCAAAAGTTATCAAAATTTTTTTTCCAAAAGCGCCTCCCCCCTCTCCCAGTTAACTACGAGCAACAATTTTTTTGGAGTTTTTTAAATCGCTAGTTTCCATTTCTATAAAATTTTTTCATCAACTCTACATCTCCCTACCCTCAGAGTCATTAAGAGAGAAAAATGGTTAACGGAGTAAATCTTTTGCCTCCCCTCCCATTTGAATATAAAATACATATGAATTGGCAGTAATTGTGGAGAATTTACAATATAGTTGAATAATTTGAAATTCCTCAAATTATTCCAGGAAAGCCGGGTTCGCGATGAAATGTTTCCCTAGCCCTCTCAACACCCCCTCCCTCGTCTACTCGTTTAATCATATTAGTCTTAGGGAGAAAATAGTTCCCAGGGTGAATGTTATTTCCCCTTCCACCCTTTCGGCCATCCCAATTTATTCATGATACATATATAAATCAAAAGGAATTTTCGAAAATTGCTGATATTATTCGATGTGCAGGCGTAATTAATTTTAAATTTCTTGAGCCCTTCTAAAAAAACTGAGTTTACGATAAACTGCTTTCCTTCCCCTTTTTCTATTCAATCATATGTTATACGTGGAATATTCCATTTTTCGAAAAAAGTTCGTTATAATAAAATCTTGGCAAACTTCCATTTACTGATATCACAACATTAAAAAAAACTTCCGAATTTCAACGCGTCATAATTAGGAAATATGTAAGAGATAACGAAAGTAAAAGTGATAAAAATCAAATCAATAATAATTCGTTCATACACTTATGTACACCAATCAGTAATCGTAAAATTGAAATTTTCGTTTACTTTGGAAAACAAATACAAGAACAAAATTCCCAACATACGAACGACGAATAAAACCGGTTAATAAATTTAACCCTAAAGATGACCTCCCAACCAAGGCAAGTGTTAAGTGTTTCTCAATTCACGTAAGCATATGTAAAATGGGTCATGGGTCTAATGGTACATGGAACATTTACATGAAAAATAAATCATATTGCAAAATAAGAAAGAACGGTTATTCAAGTATCTAACAGAGTTTAAATATTATAATGTAGTTATATAAATATTAAAAAAATGAAAAAAAACTCACCAGTTCGTCTTTCAAAGCGTATAGCTTCTATTCCGTCTTTGGGCCACAATGTACACTATTTGACGCAGGAAGCTGGCAGTTAAAGTTTTAGGGTGCTCGGAGAGGCGAGGAAGTAAACCAGTAAACCACATTGAAAGCAAAAAAAAAAACGAAAAACTATGTATCACATACGTATCATCGCGTTTTCGATATTTTCTAAATATCGATATATCGATATACTATCTTCACTACCTACTTAATTTTTTTTTTTATTTTAATCGAAAAAAAAACTACAATAGGCTATTGGTGTTTTTAAAATAGATATTTCAAATATAAAAATGGTATAGGAACAATTAAAACAATATTAATAAATTGTATAATTTTTCTCATGAATAAAAAATCAAACTCAATGCTATATGCCATTAGTTCCAATTTTAAATAAAAAAAATTAATCAGTATAAAAAAATATATGAATAATTTTGGTTAATCAGTATATTATTTGAGTAGACTCGCAATTGGCTTGAGAAAGTAACCAACAAAAATTTGAGCATATGTTGTTAAAAATTATAAGGAGTTCGATGACGAAGAAACGTATTTTGTGGTAACCCGGTAACCGTTTACCTGAAATGTAAAATGTGAAGCTATCTTTTGTGTTATTTACCGGGCACGCCCCGACGTATTTTAAAAAAATACAAACACAATGTCCTTTTGTTCATCCTTCTATTGTAAAAGCATTCAGCTATTAATAATTCGCTACATTAGCTAATCATTAACAGTAAGTAATTTTAGAATAAAAGGACCAAAGGACGTCTTTAAAAAAAAAATTAAACTAGAAGCAAAAAGAATGATAAATCAAATACAAGCGAAATTACTTTCGCGCATCCCCTCCACTTCAATTGACGCTGTACGACGAAAATTTGCCATTTTTTATGGAACCGTGCGCTGATTAAGTTTGCAACTTGTGGGTGGATCTCTCTCTGCGCTTCTATAAACCAATCCATGTCGATATATACAGCAGCAGCGTAAATCCAGATTTTTATTACAGTTACATATTTAGCTATCTAGTATCTACCTGAAGTAATTACACAAATTAGCGATAAAAATTATTAAAAAATAAATTGAAAATTAAAACCGAACCGATCACTGCTCCATTTAACGATGAAATTTTGTTCGAGTTTACAGCTTTTAACCGATGAACCGTCATTTTCTGCCAATTTTCTTCTATAATCAGAGACGAATTGCTTGAACACTCAAGTAATTAGCATATTCATCAGTAATAAAAAGAATTTGAATAATTTTTTATACGTATTTTTATATTTAAATTCTACAAATTAGTATCAAAAATAATCAAAAATAAATAATTAAAAAATAAAACCGTACCCACCATTGATCCATTTAACGGTGAAATTCTGTTCATATGTTTGTACAGCATTTAACCGATGAATCGTCATTTTCTGTCACTTATTTTCTTCCGTAAGCGAAAACGTGCAGGGACGAATTGTTTGAACACCTAATTATTATATTTATTAATAATAAAGATAATTTGAACAATTTTTTACCAGTATTGTAATATTTAAATTCTATAAATTAGTATTAAAAATAATTAAAAATTAAATTCGAACCGACCATTGATCCATCATGACGATGAAACTGTCAACTGTTGGTGTTCGAAGCTTTTAACCGGTGGACCGTCATTTTCTGTCACTCATTTTCTTCTTTACCTGAAAACGTGCAGAGAAGAATTGCTTGAATACCTAATTAGCATATGAATTGAGCCCCGCAGCGCATCGGCTTGTTCCATGCTTTTTACAGACGCAACACGGGGCTGATTTGTTTAATGAAATGTAAATCTAATTCAGTAATGCTAATATATTATGTACTCACTTATTGCCGATTTTGTGTGTCAATATGAAATATGCGAATCTCTTTCCAGTGTTGACAATTAATAACAACGAGAAAACTGAGAAAAGTAAGTAAAATATCTAAACACTCGTTAGATACGAATACATTTTAGGTGACAAGAGCCATCTTCGCCCCTCGTATAAAAAGAACGTGATCAATTTTTCAAGTGTATAGTTTTATATTTGAATATTACTTCGTGTTCCCATATTATAATTAAAATAAATAATTGTTTACGGTATTTGATAGACATTTTAAGTGTACTTGAGTCTGGCGACATCTAAAATTCGATATCTATTATTTCCACAAATCCCACATTAGGTATTTGCTTCAATTGTGAGTTATGTACCTACTTAGTACGTTTTTTATTTTTTATTTTTCAATCAATAAAAAATAAAAGAAGTTATACTACATTAATAACATCAATAACTTATATTTAAATTTGATGTATTTCAGATAATATCCGAAGTAAGCCGAATAGAATTAATAAAAAAAATAAATATCGAGTTTCAGGTTTCGCTGGACTCAAGTAGTGTAATAATAGTAATGCATTACGTAAGTAGAGTTCGTCCAATCAGCGTCCTTTAAAAGTGATAAAGCGCATCACTCGATTAAAAGGAACAAAATGATTGCTTCGGTTCATGAATTTCCAGAAATATTCACAAAATTGTAAATTCTTTGATATTCTCGTCTAAAAAACGAAAATCCTGTTTTGTTTTTTTTTTAAATTAATATAGATCAAAATAGAAATTCGTTAGTTAGACCCAAATCATAATCAACATAAACTTAAAGCCAAATAAACATGAAAATGATTGAATATTAGGTATAATCAAAGCGTAGCATGATAGTAACTTTTGAAAAAAATTCTTTCAAAAGATCTTTTTGTTACCATTTCACCGAAGGAGATGCAGAATATTTTCACTTTCATATTCATTAAGGATATTTCACTTTTTATCTCTGCTACTTTTCTCTTATCATTTTACGATAAATTCGTGAATCGTGATCGAAGAATATTATTCGGGTTGAAACTGTTCTACCTATGGAAACAGAAAGCATAGGTACATGTTGTAAAAAATAAATTCGTTTAATATGCATTATAATAATTTATAGCCAAATAACATTCTCGTCGCACATGTATTTCTGCCACTAATTCATTACATAATCCCAAACATCGAACTTGTCAAATTGAATTATTTAATGTGATTAATAATGGCACGCGATACAACGTTTCAGTTTATATGATCAACAGTAAAATATTACCATTGATCATGCAAAATGAAGGATATAAAAAAATATGCAAATTTCGATCAAGTTCAGTAGTATTTACGAATTTAATTCAGTAACGTAGACTAAAATGAAACACGTATTAAGGATTAGTTTGCTGCTCTGTTTATCGCAGGTAAAAACACATTTTTTTATTTTGGGTATCGAGAGGCGAGCGCAAGTTTTGTTTTTTGGCATTTCTAATTGCCGAGTTTCATATAATTTAATAATTACTTCCTCTTCTAATTGCGAATCCGAATGCGAATGAGAGGTTCAAGACAGTCAAATTATGAGGAAATGCGTTTTGTAAAAATTCAACTTCTACTTCACGAGCTTCTCTTTTTACCGGTATAAGTCACAAGCCATCTAATTTTCTATAAATTTTTCAAAGAAACATCAGGATTATACATCATTTGTAATTAATGTAGACTATAAATTAATAGGAAGTGAGTTTTCAGCAGAATTCAAAAGTTAGGTACTTACTTGAAACTAAACGACGATACAAATGTCTCGTAATAACTTTCCCAAATTTTCTATTTTATGAAGATGAAGGTAGCTGGATGCCCCATTTGCGTTCTTCTACGTTTTGAATATTTATTTTAATTTTTCAATACCTAATCATTTTTGAATTAAAAATAAACGTATCGCAAAACTACCTACTTACCTTAGCCTTTCACTTCAAGCTGCTTGTGGTGTAATTTTCTTGTGTAAACAATGCAATCGAAATTGACATAATGATTATGATATCATTATAAAAATCACTTTTTACGTGCATAATTCAATTTCAAGGAATTATTTTTTACTATGCCTTTAATGGCGAAACGTACTCAAGTCGTGTTTTTTCATTTTTTAATTCTGAAAATGTTACATGCGCGTTTGTATAGCAAAAAATGATTGCTGAGTCATTTGGCAACAATTTTTGTTTTCAGTTACAAGTTGGCAACATTAGTTTAGGTTAAATTACATATAATGCAGTAATCAATGTTACCCAGTTAAAAATATTATGAGGAAGCTGAAAAATTAGCTAAGATTGATTAGACACCCGGTTCCGACTTCTCTGTTTTAAAATTTTCGACGTCACTGAAGCTTTACTGACAAAGTATCGAATCGAAAAACACTTTTAATCAACTAACTTAAAATGTTCTCTGTAAAATTTTCTACAAATTATGTCTTTAATGTTATTTAAGTAGAATGTGACATCGACGAGGAAGGCGCGAGTTCACATATTGGGGCCTAACCGCGACAGTTCGAGTGATTTTACGATATTTTGTTTTTTACTCTGGAAGGAATGAGTTTACGAAAAATTTTATAATAACTGAAAAAATTTCTCGTGAAATTTCCTACAAATCAGTTATTAAGATGATTTGGCTAAAATGCAAAGTTGACGAGAAAATGAGGAAAACCCGTGTGAACTTAACCTATGTTGGAAAGATTTTTCGTTTTTTATCTGAACCATTTTGAAATTGGGATTAGTTCTAAAAACTGAACTTGCAGAAGTAGCTCTTTGAACGTGGCGCATTTTAGAATCAGAACGAACCTTTCATTAATTAGTATCATGCGTAAGAAATTGAAAGAACGAATACGCGCGTAATCAAGTAACACACTTTCTAGAAATTTTAGAAATGTACTCAAATTTTACTCCCACGAACTCAATACGCACTACACAGTTCCTCTAAATTTATCTTACCACCGACTCATTTCTGTGGAAATTGATTTTTTTATACATTTTTTTTACAACTATTTTGATAACAACGCAGCCAAATTTTTGATTTTCATTTCAATTGAGACATCGCCATTTTAATTTTTCGCAATAAATTTTAGTTCTTCAAAGATATCAAGAATTCAAAACTCCATTAAAAATTGCATTTGCATACTAATAAATGCTATAAAATATGAAAAATTACAATAATTGTATTAATCACGAGTTACTATTTGCCGTCATAGTTATTGCGACCTGCAAGAGCCATCTTGCGGGTTCAAATTGAGATAGTTGCAAGTTGTGCACTCGTACTTTCCTCTAATCAAAAATCCAAGTGATGACTTTTTCTGCAACACTTGCATCTCGATGTCTACAAGAATGAAACAATCACAGAATGTTTCAACTTTCCACTTGAAACATTAAAACAAATTAAAACGTCGATTGCTCGTTGCATTATTCGTTCGATCCTTTTCGGTTCGATAGTGCGCCATTGTTGACCGAATTCGACATCTTGCATCCCGTTGATTTGCTACGTACATTTAAACTTCCCCTATTATAACGTTCGGCGTTCCGCCATCTAGTTCGACCAGTTTTTAACGTAGTTTAGAAGTACTGCTTCGGTTGGTGAAACTGTAATAAAACGTGAATCTTAAGTACCCTTCTGTGAATTAATTTGATGGATTTATGATTCAAAAATATGAATGCGTTTTATTTTCGACGCTTCATTTTATTTATCTTTTGAATTTTCGTTTATACTCTTGATTACGATCAGGAATGATATAATAAACACAAGCAAAAGAGAGAAGCGTATAGCATAATAGCGAACTCTGTGGGGCAATGCTGGGAGGGGGAGGGGACTTGTGTGGGTTAGCTAAACTGGAAAAGTGTAATAACACGAGTCCAAATGAGTTCTAGAATTTTCTTTGAAATTAATGGTACAAGTGTACTTTCAGATAATAGTAGGCTTCCCTTCATCAAAGGAATACTCGCCATTTGAAATTGAAGCACGAGATGAAAGCATACAAGTGCAAAATGCGTTGACTCAACAAGCGGCAAATGGAGATTTGATGGTCAATGGCCCAGAACCATTTAAATATTCGTCTACTGTGAATGCCAACCTCGATGGGGAAGATAATGTCCAAGTGAGCAATAATGCTTCCATAGGATCGAATGGTAACGGCATTAATGTTAGCACAGAAACGGATATCTCGGACAATGATTCTTGCCAAGGTCAAAACAAACCGCCTGGAGGTTCGAGCGGACAACCAGGGAAGCCTCCTTTGATTCCAGGTCAACCACCCGGGGCCGGGGGTACAATGGGACCTCAATCAAACCAACCTATGACTGGAGGATCATCAATGAGTGGAGGACCACCTGGTGGCCAATCGATACAACCGCTCAGCAATACTCCCTCGTCTAATCCCCCTCTTACTGGTCTTGGACCGCAATCCACTCAACCGATGAGTGGACTTGGAAGCCAATCTCAACCTCCACCTCCCGGTAGCAATATGTCTCCGAATTCACTTCCATCTAATGGAGGCCCTATGAATTCGCCTACAAGTAGCCAAGGTTCAACTCAACCGCAATCTTATTTCCCATTACCTTGGATTTTCGGCTCTTATCCACAGTCTCCTAACAGTGCGCCAACGCCTGTTCCAGGGCCTACACAAAGTCCAAATTCTATTCCTGGAGGGCCCAATACATCGTATCCACCTGTGGGAAGTCCTGGATGTGATGATCAATCAATAGGAAAACCTAACATTTTACCACAACCTCACATGCCTCAGATGCCTCAGCTGCCCCAGATGCCTCAGTTACCCCCGATGCCTCAGTTACCCCAGATGCCTCAGTTACCCCAGATGCCTCAGTTGCCGGGGTTTGGAGGAACTGGGTCTCCATCTTCAAGTACACCTAATGGGCCCTCTAATTCATTTAACCCATTAATCATACCAATTCCATCATTTAATGGTCCAAATTACTCGCCTATGGGACAAAATTCCTCCCCATCCCCTTCATCACCGGGAACCACACCGATGCAAGGTACACAAAGTTCACCTAATAGCTTGTCACCTGTAACCTCAACAGCACCTCAAAGCCAGCAAGGTCAACTTCAACCAATCATCATTGGTTTTCCTTCCACTAATGGAAACATGAATGGAGGAATGCCACCCGCCAGTTCACAGCTACCATCACAAACTCCAAATATGAGTGGAAATATGCCCCCACCCCCTGGATCTTCAAGTATTGTTCCAAACAGCAGTTCATTTGGTAATTTTATGAATCCTTTGACATACCCGTGGCCATTCAGTTCAACTCCCACGCCTACTAATACCGGACCAGGTGCGCAACCGACTAGCGGACCCATGGGAATACCGAAATCTGTGTCAGGGCCTTCACAAAATCAACCAATGAATGTTGGCGGTCCGGGTTCTCCAAGTATTCCTGGACAAATACAACCGATCATTTTAACTTACCCAACAAGTTCTGGTGGAGGTCAGTACCCAAATATTGCACCTGGATCTACGTCACCTGGACAGCAAGGCACAATGTCTCAACCGAGTTCATTGACACCTCAAAGTATCGGTGGTCCGAGTTCTCCTAATACTCCTGGACAAATGCCACCGATCATTCTATATCCTGCAAGTTCAGGTTCAATGGGACCTCCAAGTAACAATGGTATGCCACATGGCCAGCCTGCTGCAATGCCGCAACAGAGTCCATTGATTCCTCAAAGTATTGGTGGTGGACCTCCTAACTCACCAAGTGGAGTTACCTCCCCATCGCCATCTCCTATGACACCTCAAAGTACTGGCGGCTCTCAACCATCATCATCCAATGGACAGAACCCGTCAACTTTGCCTTTTATGCAATCTCCAATTCCTATTATAATTCCTATGAACATACCTGGAAATGGCCAACCGAATACGAATGGTCAACCAAGCAACGATAATGATGAACCTGAAACCATAATTATAGAAACTTCACTTAAACTGGATCAAGATAGCGAATCCGGTAGTGAAACAGTGATCAATACAAGCACTTCGATTAATTCAGATCACGATGATTGCGATAAAAATAAAATCGGCGGCACTGCAGGAGGTACTTCAACGGGAAATCAAGGAACTCCACCAACAGTACCCTCTACCCAAACTCAACCAGGAATTTCTCCACAATCAGGATCAGGTACTCCTCCTCCTCCTGGACCTCCTGGATCTGGGGGAATGGGCACCGGTGTTGGCGCAGGGGGTAATGTAGGATTAACTGGAGGAAGCACAGGGGGTGGAGTAGGTTCAGGTACTCCTCCTCCTCCTCCTCCTCCTGGATCCATAGGAATGAACGCAGGTGTTGGCTTAGACGGTAATGGATTAACCGGAAGTGTGAATGGTCCAGCTGGACTTGGCGTAGGGGGCAATGTAGGATTAACTGGAGGAAGCGCTGGTCTACAAACGCCTGTTGGAAACTTGGGAGGTGCAGCAAGTCTGAATAGTAATGGTGTCTCCACAGGAGTAACAACACCCATTGGAGACGTAGGAGGCGGCATTACTGCTGGAAGCGGCGGAGTAGGGGCTGGATTATCGTCTTCTGCAGGAGGTATCGGCGCCGGTGTCGGACCTAATGGACTAAATGCCAATGCTAATTTGGGAGGTGATCACGGTATTGGTATTGGAGGAGGACTGGGTGTAGGAGGAGGTGGTCAGGGTGGTATTGGAATGAATGCGTTTGGTGCGCAAGCCCAAGCTGGTGGTGGAGCGGGTGGTGGTGCAGGGGGTTACGGTGGTGCTTCTATGTCGTTCTGAAATTTATTCATTTTCATTTTTAATAGAAGAATTGTATTTGCTTTTTTGAGCATTAAAATAATTAATAATAAAGCGAATTTCAAATCGTACTTATAATAATTTCTATAAGACGTACTTTTGAATTTCGTGAATTCAACTTATTTCGAGAGTTTAAGTAGATTTTTAGTATTTTCTCTTTGAAAATAATAAATCTTTTGCTATTGTGTGGATTTAAATGTTTTCGAAACTGTGATGAACGATGAATTATTAAAATAAATACTTTATGATGATATTACTGCTTTTATTTTTTTTATTTTTTCAGTTGTATTTCAATTTTAAAATCCCAAAAATTCCAAGTTCAAATTAAAGAAACTTGATATGGTGAAAATCTATCCAAAAATATCAAACGTTTACGTACAGATAAATGTTTTGAATAACAAAATAGATATTTCAGAATCTCAAAAACACTGTTTCGAGTAATTTTATGCTGATTGAACTTGAGCCATCCTCTTTCACGCTTATCATTAACCCCTTACACAAACCAAATATGCAATTAATCTTAATAATATGTAATTTTTGCCTAGTTTCCATTTTGCAGGAAATGCGGTTTTTGAATATTTTGAACTCCTACCTCTCAAATACGATACATGAAATAGAATAAAAATTGTTTCATTTTCAACAACTCGCAGCTCTTCTCTTTGTAACTTCTTTCTCAACTGATTTCCGCAGAAATACTAATCGCTACCAACTTTAATTTCCTAGAAATTTTATTCTTCAAATTCCAATTTCGTTTATATCACAAATTCTTCGTAACAAAATTACGATTACGAAGAAAACTCTTTTCAGTTGATCCAAAATCGCTCTTTCAATTCAAACACAATACAATTCCGCTTCAACGAAAACTCGAGTACTACGCATTACGCAGTCAGTACACGCCTATTCATGAAAAAAAATCAATACCCACGTTGCGACACATCAAAACAAAACACCTCGTATAATGGGCGTAAACAGTAATTTTCTTCGATGGAAACTCGGTGTCGATGAGGGAAAAGGAGAGTTTTTCTGTAGGGGAATCTTGGTCAAGGAAACATCCTTTTAGGCCTATAAGATTAGATCAGCCCACTTGAAAGTTGAAATGCGCTAATACATGATGTCTTTTTATAACATTACGTCGGTAACTCGTTTTATTCGAAAAAGGTGGGTCTTCGACGACATGTTTTCACTTCAGGTAATATTATTTCGAGGTTAATTTAAGAGGTGGAAATGTCTTGACCTTGTTTCTGTTACCTGCATCGTATTACCATTGAATAGAAACGAATGAAACCAAAGTACTGCGTGGACCGTGGTGAGATTAGTAATAAAAACGAGTAGGTGGGTAACTAACTGGGCATTTGTTTTAGCGGCGTTGTTCGCGCATAATAATTTGAAAAAGATGATTCATTTTTGTAGATAAATGATTTAGTAACATAATAAACGTTATTATATTATGAACAAGAATTAGAATTATTTATTCAATTATTAAAACAAATAACAAGACAGAAGAGAGAAGACTCTGATAAGATTCAGGATTCAGATGGTAAATATCGTGGCAAGAAAGAGATGTAATTGTCGGGAACAGAACTAGGTAACTTTTGCAATAGTTTATTCGAAAAATATTAATGAAATTGATATATACTATTATCGGCATTAGATAACAGATAAGATATAAAACTTGGTAGCCGCGGGGAGCTGTTGTCTCGCTTTAATTTCCTTTTACACTTCTAAAATGTTCATCTACTGCGCATGAGTTATCAACGGAACGAAATGTGAATACCTTTACCAGTACAACTATCAGTAGCAGATTCGTATCAGCTAGACTGCCAGTCTGCCAGGCTGCTAATAAGATTAAGCTATGATACTTGCTAACTTGATAAGTGCGATCCTAATTCGCTGAAATCACACCAGTTGCTTTCACTGATTACTTTCTTTTTGCAGTGAAACGTGAAAGATTAGGATGTGTATGTTAACAGAGCTTTAAATTTATTTCAGGTGATATGAAAAGTTTTGCGATTTTTTTAATGAAAGATACATTTCATCGGCGTTCATATCAACGCATATTTACGAGTATGAACGTACTGCACTATGCAGACACGACGTGTAAACAATTTAACGAGGTATTGTTCAATTTTCCAAAATAGATCATCAAAAAAATAAAACAACTTGTACGGGAGAGGTAGAAGGAACAGGAAGCAGAGCCATTCAATGACTTCAATCAGCAATTGAAAAAATTAAAAAACGCAAAATTTTGCACAGTGCATTAACATGTACATTTCCTGTTAATACCACTCTACAAAATTAAAAAGTAGAAAATATTTTACATCAAAACTCGAAATAATAACTGTAAATAGTTTATTAACAACACAATAATGAATACATCAAGTGAATATCTTGTAAACGAATAAATACTATAAAATAATCCAAGTTTAACGTTCAAATGAATTTCAGCTGTAATGTAATCAATAAGACTGTGAGATTGCAAAATTTATTTTTGTATTATTTATGTATACCTATTTTACACATACCTATAATAAAATGTGAAATTTCATTGATTTTTCATTTAAAGTTGAACGTCAAATGTTCCTCACCACAAATAGCAAGTCATCAACATTGTTTAAAAAAATATTACTCAAAAATGCATTTATCAGTTAAAAAATGAAATTATTTTTCAAGATGTGAGAAGTGAAATCTTAATTGATTAACAAGTTATCAACATTCGGTTCTAATTATCTATCATTTTTGGGTCGAGAAACATCAATTAAATTCAGGAAATGAATTAGAAAAACTCTATCAACTGAGACAACCTACAAATATATATCAATTTTCAGATTCACCCCAATTTCGAGCATCACACTATCACAGATAGACCTAACACGAAACACCAAATCTGAAAAAACGATCTCTTCACTAGAGCAATCACGTTTCTGCACATACAAAAAGTGAAATAAGGTCTTTAGACTATCAACAAGTATTACGTAAAGAACTTCGTGAGATTTTAACAAAATAGAGTCCTGGACACATTCATTATCCTATCGGATTATGTTCGCCGCGTAAACTCAAGTAACCACTGATGATGTCACTCGGCAAACTTCTAACGGTGCTGAATTCATCGGCCATCGAATAATAAAGTTTGGTTTGAGGATCCATATACTTTGCCTGAGGAATTAATTCAACAATTAGTGAAAAAATAGCGAAAAAAATAATATCACATATAATTTGCACTTACCGGTAAACCAGATATATCGGAGTATTTCTTAGCTGGTTTAAATAGCGGTGGAGCTACTACAGAGCTATCTATAAAAAAAGATAATTTAAGTACATTAAAAATGAAAATATTTACATACGAGTTACTTACAATGCATCACGTTTTTAGCCCACGGTAAATTTCTCTCTTGCGTTATTATCTGTTTAAGCGATTTCCAAATTTTCTTTTTATTAGAAACATTCCTATAATGCTATTGAACAAGGAAAGTGTTCAGACGTAATTACTTTAACGATAAAAACGCGTCTTAATTACTTACACTAAATGAGCGATCTTTAAATACGAATTTCCGCTCCTCTTTAACGTTCGTTTCTTCTATCACTTGAGAGGAGTCCATTCCTACTGATGGTTATCTGCAGATTAACGAATGAAATTTGAGAATTGCTCATTATTAAACTGTTCAGTAACTATATTAACGACGATACTGATATTTGCCTCGAATTACTAGATATCCTGTCTTAAATGAATCTCATTACTATTATCTGAAATAGCACCGTCGAGTAATAGCGAATTCACAGACAGCCAAGACAGTCGCAGACGTTATTCAATTTAGCATTCACGTAATAAGTAAATCGAGTAATCGCAAAAAATTGTAATGTGTGCGTTTTTGTGCAGTTTTTCCACGGGCGAGAGGTATTCGGGTGATCAAAGAAGTTGGAAATTGAAAGGTAATTTTGATTTTTTTTTGACAAAATTTATCTATTATATTTCTTAGAGGTAGATTAGATATATTTAGTAGAGGCCGATCAATCGTAATTCAACTTCAAGATAATCACATGTGAAAAAAATTTAAAAGATTAACAAAAATACCTACCACGACTGATTTTCTCAACCAGCAAGCAATTTATCGTAACGAAACCAACCTCTGAGGACTTTAACTTACAATTTGTTGGAATATTTTCGCAAATTCCTGTTAGATTGCCGGCTACTCTGCCTGATAAACAAATGAAATTGTTACCTCAAACCATCACAAACTTAAATTAACGCATAAAATTTGAATATTTCTACTTCACATCAGCGTCAATCTTTGAACGAAACAACGAAAGTTTCAATAGAAAAAAATTATTCAGAAAGATTTCCCAAAAGATCAAAATCTTTGGTGATGGTGAAAACTGAAAGAAGTGAAAAATCTGTGAAAGTAGTGATAACGAATTTGTTACAACTAAACACACTTTTAAACAAAACACAGCACTTTTTAGATGATAGCACCTAATACGAGATTTCTACTAAATTGAAATTTTTTGCCACAAAAATGTTGAAAATTGGACAAAATTCCATCACAATATAATTGAAACAAATATTCAAGTTAAAATAAAAATTTTAATTAAAAAATTAAATTGAAAACATCACAACGACGCTCATCATTGTACAATACGTTGAAAAAAGTAAAAACATTTCTCGAATGACCTTGACTTTCAAGTAGTGTTTAATAGCTGAAATTAAAAATGATAAAAAAGCTGTAATGACGTGAAAAAGCTCATTAGTCTAGTCATTGCGCAATTCATTAAACGATAATAAAGATTGAAAAGTATCTTCTATCTATCTTGCGATTCATTTATGGAATATTTTGGATCAACAGTCATCAATTTAAATCGAAAGAATACTCTTGAAGAAATTTGAATTTCAAGTGTGACGTCATTAAGCTCACACTTGATCACTGATAAGGTGCAAGTCGCTGGTTGTGTAGTTTCTCCTCGTGAACTTGAATGTATTTGACCGGATAAAATATTGTATTGACCTACAAAATTATCAAATAAATTTCACGAACGATTCGCAAAATTTCTAGTGTTTAATTGTCTTCTGATTTGGTGTATTTTCGCGGTCCAACCAGCAAAAATGGAAAGAAAATTCTTCGTTGGTGGTAATTGGAAAATGAACGGCGACAAAAAATTCATCAATGAATTGGTAGAATGTTTGAAAAAATGCCCCATTGAGCAATCTGTTGGTAAGAAATTTGTTTTTCACGTTTTATCATCGACTAAAATTCTGACAACTCGACATCTCTAATAAATGATTGGCTTTAATTACCATTTTCGTTTTATTTTCAGAAGTTGTAGTCGCTCCTCCAACTATCTATTTAGATTACACGAAATCGATCGTTCCTCAAAATGTCCAAGTGGCTGCTCAGAATTCGTATAAAGTTGCCAAAGGAGCTTTTACAGGTAAATTTAAAATAATGTTACAATCTGGAATCTCCGTCGTGAAAAGTACTTCCGTTATCGTAACGAGTAATCACGCGGAACGGTCGTAAAATTAATGTAGTTATCTTGTACAAAATCTAATCTCGATTAAAAATCTGCCATAATCATTTAGCATCTTTCTCAATTTTTCTCTTATCAGGTGAAATTAGCCCAGCTATGATTAAAGATATTGGCATCGATTGGGTGATAATTGGACATTCCGAAAGAAGAAATGTTTTTGGCGAAAACGACAACGTAATTAACATGTTATCTGATAATTTAAACGTATAAGACTCGTAACCATGGTTATTTTTTTATTCAGCTGATAGCTGAAAAAGTAGCCCACGCTTTAGAGACTGGATTATCTGTAATAGCATGCATCGGAGAAAAATTAGAAGAAAGAGAAGCTGGTCAAACTGAAGCCGTAGTTTTCCAACAAGTCAAAGCCATTGCTGGTAAAATCGGTGAATGGAAAAATGTAGTTATCGCATATGAACCCGTTTGGGCTATTGGTACCGGAAAGACAGCTACTCCTCAACAAGTATAATGTCGTAATTTTTAGTTCGTTACATTTGTCTTTTTCTAATTTTATTTATTTACAGGCTCAAGAAGTTCACCAAAAATTACGCGAGTATATTAAGAAAGAAATTTCTGAAAAAGTAGCCAAAGAAATTCGTATTATTTATGGAGGTTCAGTAACCGGTGCAAATGCTAAAGAATTAGCTAAGGAAAAAGATATCGATGGATTTTTGGTTGGAGGAGCTTCGCTGAAACCTGAATTCATTGATATTATCAAAGCTAATAAGTAAACTTTTAACATGTGTCGAAAATCGATCAAATTTCGTAATACTCGAAAGTTCCTTAAGAATCACCGTTAAGGATAATTTTCGTAATGTTTTCATGTCAGAAGTCGGAATTACCATGATGATGATATCATTTTACCACAGTTTTATTTATTTTATTACATTTTTGTTTTGTTTTACAGCGTAAAACATATTTTAAGAATTATTCCTTTTTTCTTTTTTGTAAACGAATTGCTTTTTTGTAGCCTGCAGATACTCTGATTTACCACCGTTCAAATACGTAGCTTTTGTTGTATGATTTTTTTCAAAAATTATTGTTGATTAAATATATGGTGTACGAATAGTCAATTAGTTTTTTAATTATTGAATGGACAAATTTTCAATTTATGGAAATTTTTGTAGTATTTATTCGCTGAGAACTTGAATTATTCAAAGTTGAGTACGTCTAGAATTAAAAGGCTTATTTGCATAGATGCATATTGCGTTCATATTTTAATCAGATAAATCACTAAAGGTATTTTTGGTATCAATTTTATGTAAAATTCATTGAAATAGAAAATTAGAAATATGTATTTATTTTATTTCGATTGCATGAAACTAGAATATGTAATTTATAGTTAGTGGAATTTTTCCAATTTAAAAATAATTCCTCTATTCTGTGTATCGTGAAAAGAACAGAATATCTCAAGACTTGTAATAACTTTTCCATTAATTATATGTTACGTAATTTCTTGAGTGGGTTCATATAATCGTCTTTTTAGTATGCAATATTATCGCCATTCTGATATAATTTTTCGTTCGTATTTTTAGAAAAAAGGAACAATATTATCAGTGGTAATTATGATAGCTGTGAATGATGTGTAGGTAGAATTGATAAAAGTGGTTTCATTTCAAAATTATTTTTAAACCATTACCATTCATCCTCTTTGAATGTATTCTATTTCTTATTGAATAGGTAGTCGAAACATGGTAAGAATTACGAAACACAATTACAAATTATCTAATAGAAATAAGCGTAAATATCTTAACATTGAACAAATAGGTAAGGTGTGCAAAAACTGAGAAAGTTTATATTTTCAATACTCAATTACTCATTATAATCCATATGGCATTTGTTGCTATAAATTAAGAATTTTCTTGTGTTAGAAAATAACCAATCGTTAAATATCAACTAGAGTGGCAACAGAACAAATAATTTCCTATTTATAAAATATTTTATTGGTTTATGAATAATGAAACCGTAATATCTTTCCATATTTAGCCATTCATTTGTAATTTTAAAACAAAGAAAATAATAAGCTTATACATAGAAAAAATTAAAGTAAAATAATAAATTACTCAAGAAGACTTAGAGTTTTGTACCGGGTACATTACGATAAATAGACTTCTATTCTTCCTAAGCAAGTGAAGTGATTTTTGTCGATTCAACAAGCTTTACAAGCTGCTCTCATTTTAGATCTTTTAACATTTACAGGCTCCAGTTTGATTGTGTGATTAGAAGTACTGAGGTGATTTTTCATTATATCTTGATTCATTATTATCTAAAAAACGTCAGTGATTTTAAATTATTGCTGTAAATTATACATAAATTGAAATTTGAATGTGAAGGAAGAGGTACTATTATTTGCGAAATGGGGAGGATTACTTAAAAAATCGAAACGATAATGAAGTGAAATAGACGAGGTACCAAATGTAGGTAATTAGGTACTAGACTAGATAGGTAACCAGGACCAAGGTAGTAGGTACTAGGTAGGTACAGGTAGGTACTCATTAAAAAATTGTGAAAATTATACAAAATTTTTATATTAAAAAAATTTCCAAAGTTTAAATGGACTTGAAAAAATGAAAAAAATTCTCAATTTCAAGTTTTAAAATTCGTGTTATCTGTAGATTGTAGAGTTTTTTACACTTTTATCAATTATCAGGTCGTGAACATCACACAAAATATATTTTTTGACAGGTACTCCTCAGGTACTTATTTGATTTTTTTTTCAATTAAAAGATAATTTTTGAATACGTTTCAAAAAAACTACGCGTAACGGCTAGTGATTGACTTGTGCATATGCAAATTTTACTACTGAATTATTATTGTTTTTGAACAAAACAAATTATTCGTCTAAGTACCTATACCTGTGTACTTACTTTTTGCACTAATTCTTCGAAAGCAAAACTGACACCATAACTCGTTTTAGCACTAGTTTCAATAAATAATGCATCATGTCGTTTAGCGAATTTATAAGCTTCTTCTCTTGATATTTGTTTCTCTCCCTAGCAAAACTCAATGGTGCGTTAAAGCTGAGGAAAATGCAGATACGCCTAACAATACATATGATAATAATTTACCACATCTATTTTATTTCCAACTATCATTTTGGCAACATAACCAGTTCGATTATTTTCGATTTCTTCAAACCAAACAGCCAAATCTTCAAAGCTTTTTCGATTCGTGACGTCGTAAACTAATATAGCACCTTGCGTACTTCTGTAATAATTCCTCGTAATTGTCCGAAACGCTTCAGCACCACCAGTATCCTAAAGGAAACATCTTCAACATGACATTAAGATTTATGACGAATATAAATGTTTCTAGGCTTACCCATATTTGTAATTTCACATTGTACCCATCAATATTAATAAATTTCGTTTTATAATCTATTCCAATCGTAGTAATACTATCTTCTTTGAAATCATTATCAACGTATCGAACAGCTAAACTAAGGCACGATGATGTTTATAAGTAATCATAGGGGTTTAATTTACTTAAATAAGACATTTACCTTGATTTACCGACTCCGCTTTTCCCCACGACGAGTATTTTCAACGTGATATCCTCGTTGGAAAATTCAACCATACTTTTTGAGTGAACATTTGCGTAATTTTTTCTATTCGACATTATTTCGTTTTAGAAATGATTTCGATTCGAACTGACGTACAACGGTCTTCTGTAGATAATACCAATTTCCAAATAATTTTATCATTTGTTTCAATCAAGATATCAATGCGATACAAAAATGGATGAATTAATTAAATTGATATCCTTCGTGAAGATAATGAAGAACACAGAGTATGAATCAATAGTTTAATTGAAAATTAAAAATACTTCATATAAAATACGCGTAATAAACAACCAATTGAACGGGTTGCGGGCGACGATTAAAGCTCGTATATAACACAAAAATTAACAACATAAATTTTACAAAATAACGCATCACAATGTGATTTATAAATCGAAGAAAATAAATAGTTTAAGGTTTAAAAATTATAAAATTCGTTTCCTAAATATTCCGTAGAACGAAGTGATGAAAAGTACCATAATAGGCATATAAAAACATTTCGCTTAATTGTTTTCAAAAAGAAATCTTGATATGTTATAAAAATGTCAAGCCTTCATGATTTTACTTCACTTCAGTCTTTAAGGTTATCAGATAGAATATTTGTTTTAAACAGAACTACGATAACCTCAGTCAACTCACTAACACCACCATAACATGTGAATACAACGAATTCACACAGCTTAGAAAGTTACATTTAATATAAAAAACGAATGTTAACAAATTGTGCAACATAGAATAAAATGGCCTGATTACAAAACTAAAAATAATTTTGTTTTCAAAACCACGAACAACATTTACTCTCTTGCGGTTGATTATGTTCTTCGTTCAACGTGTGAGTTTGTCTAGTTTTATTAGCTTCCCATAACGAAGGCGTTTCAATAATCTGAAATGAATATGAACAATCAATCCACCGTAATATCGTTAACATTGTCAGCAATAATTTCAAATATGGCTTACTTTTTGGACCAAATCTTCAAAAGCAAATTCTACGCCATCCTTCGTTTTAGCACTAGCTTCAATGAATAAAGTTTTGTGCCGTCTAGCGAACTGTATACCTTCCTCCCTTGAGACTGCTCTTTCTCCCTGCATGAGTTAATTTTGATATAGTCGACGGTTTAAAATAGAGGATGCGGTGTAAATGAACATAACATACTTTATCTATTTTATTCCCAACAATCATTTTGACAATACCGCTTCTAGTGGAATACATTTCTAGTTCATTGAGCCACGATTCTAATTTAATAAAGCTTGGTCGATCAGTTACATCATAAACTAAAACAGCTCCTTGAGCATCTCTGTAATAACTAGGTGTAAGAGTTCGAAACCGTTCTTGACCAGCGGTATCCTAAAAAAGTAAATACAACATAATATTAGTACACTTACGATGTTGTGCCGAAATAAAACCCCTTACCCAAATGGCTAATTTCACTGCATTACCATCAACCATAACAGTTTTAGTTTTGAAATCCACTCCAATGGTTAAACCCAAATCACCATCAAATTTATCGTGGATAAAACGCAACAATAAACTAAAAAATATCACATATTAACCATCAAGTGTCCATAACTAACATTAAAAGATATTACCTTGATTTTCCTACACTACTCTCGCCAATGATGAGAATTTTCAGCGTAGTAAGGACGTCCTCCGTAAACCCGGACATTTTTCAATATTAGGCCAATCTGGAGTAAATTTTTATACAAAATGCATAAAAATGTTCTACAGAAACACGTAATCGATTAACATTAAGATATGAACAAAACAAATTCTTTACGTAGTGTTATCAACATTTTTCTCATAACGCCTTGAATTGTGATGTTTGATACTAACCTGTTCAACTTCACATTCACTGATGCAAAAATTAATCATAAATATTCAAAAACTACAATTACAATAATGGATCAGATGTAAAAAAAACATGATACAACAATTCAAAACAGATCAACTTATTAAAGTATTTGCATATTCATTATCAATTGTAAGAAAATGGGAAAATATAATTAACAATTGCTTCTATGAATGAAAATAAATAATGGATAATTTCGTTCCAAAGCGTTACACGTATTTGGTCTGTTTAAACGTAATTTTCACAAATTATGCGACGTTCTTTGAACAAGTCGTTCGTTTTTTGACTGAAATAGTTGTGAAAGTAAAGAGTTGAATTGTCTTACTTCGTCCAGCTGATTTATGACAGTTGTAAACGTAAAATTTAAGAAAATACGCAATAAGGAAAGGAATCCTATTGATAAATTTAAAAAGATGATGATGAAATTATGATGCCAACGACACAAATTTTTTATGAATTGGACACTCTAAGTTCGTTTTTTTCATCAACCCAAGCTCACCGATCGTATAAATTACAAACAAAAACCAGAATTCACAAGTTCATCGAATAGGACTTCGATATCCATCGTAAACCACCCAATGCGCAATTCTTTTTCCAAAACACCATCATAGGTATTTCCTGAGTGTTCAATTTATACGCCTATACGTTGAAATTCAAATTCCCTTAGCAATAAAATGAAAAATTTCCATGGCAATTATAAAATACTCCTACCTTGTTTCACACAATCTCCGAATCTTCATAACGAAACAAGCAGCTAAGCAGTAAAAATGGCTCCTAAACCACATGGGAAAATCACTATAAACCCTTTTTTCAACTACATGCGGGAAGTCCGCTCTCGCAGAGAACTAGCCGGCAAAAGCGCAAAAGAAGCTTCTGTCGTAGGTGCTGCAGAATGGAAGCAAATGAACGATTGCGACAAGGAGAAATACCGCGCGATGGCGCGATCCAAGAGCCGCCGAAGTAGAAGCGCCACCACCCGACGTCGACGTTCGGGTTTACGTACAATGATGGGAATGAAGCGTGTAGTACGACGCTCCAGGAGTGTACCGAGGATGCGTAGATCAGCATCGAAGATGCGTTCGATGAGCATGATGGCGCATTGCGCACCAATGCGACGAAGCAGGTCGGGCAAACGTAAACCGATGAGAAAAACAGCGACGCGTAGTTCATCAAAGCCACGGGTTCGTCGTACGATCCGCAGAACATCGGCGAGTCGTACAAGAGCGAGAACCGTGCGTAGACGGCGATCTGTAGCTCGTAAAGCTACCACCGCTCGATCTAGAACTCGTAAGTCAACGGTTAGAAGTAGAATCGTCCGAAGACGTTCCGCTAGCAGACCAACGAAACGGCGTAGATCGGCAGTTAGACGAACGAGAGCTACCATTCGTAAAAGATCTGCTACCCGAATGGCTCGCAGAAGGGTTCGTAGATCAGCGACTAGAACGCAAAGGAAGAGATCAACTACTCGAAGGCGCGTAGTTCGCAAGAAATCGCCGGTAGCGCGTAAGCGAGTACCAAGGAAACGTGTCAAAAGTACGGCAATGGATTGTGCGCCACCTCCAACCGCCAAGATGGAGTGCGGTCACTGCGATTAGTATAAAACGATGTATTTTTCGAGTTTTTTCTAGATTTTCTTTTTAAACTTTTCATTTCTCAATTTCAAAATTATCACAGTACTATTATTATATAAACAAAACAAAAAAATATAAATTTTCAAAAAAATATTTATTTTCAGAATTTTATCTAACGATAAAATCAGCAAATCAAGTCAACATTAACCTCGAAGAAATAAAAGAAAAATATACACTTGAAATCATAACACAACATATACAATTCCTGCGAAAGGAAACAGCTCCGACTGCAACAGATATCTAATGTCAAATTGAACATGAAATAAAGTACTATCACAGTACAAACATTCGCTCGATAGCACCGATTCCGTCGGTCATTTCATTCAAATCGTCCCATTTACTGAGATGTCCAGTTCACTTTTTCGCTTTACCACGAAAGTTTTTACGGTTCTATAAAAAAACGTGAAAATAATAAATTATTAATTAATTTCCATTAAATACGTAGTAACGCTTACTTTTTTATTTTTATTAGCTCCGAATGCGATTTTAGAATTTAACAGTTGTTTTACATTCTTCTGCGTTCCTGTGCTAAATTTCTTGTAATTTTCCGCCGAATAATCATATGCGACGAAATTTTGCTTGGACAATTCATTTTTTTGCGTTTTTTTCGTACTATTCGAGTTGACTTTGTTTTCGGATTTCTTATTTTCGACAACCGTTACTTCGGATTTTTTATTCTCAATTGACGTCGTTTTCTGGTCATCTTGGTTACTCTCTAATTTAGGAAAATCATCGGGTTCTTTGTCACGCTCTGGTTTATCGGCATCAACGATGCTTTTAGCGGATTCGAAACTTTTGGCGATTTTTCTATTCGGAATCTGTAAAAATTTGATTTTTAATATTTCGAAGTTTCGGAGTGAATTTAATATGAGAAAATATTCACTTGGTCGGATACACTTTCAATTTTTCTTTTTTGAGGCACGTTATCGGGTATTTTATTATCAGATTTCTAAAAAGATAATTACACAATAATTCGAAGTTCATTAAATACCAACGCAAGATGATAATCACCTTTACTTCTGGTTCTGATTTTACGATTTCCACATCTTTATGTCGTTCTTCTTTCCGAATATATCGAATCTAAGAATAAAAACGTTTTATATAATTACACTTTATGTTTTTTCGAGAAATTAATTTATACCTGTTCCTCTTCTGGCACAGATTTCTCTTCGTTTTCTTTCCTTTTTTTTTCTTCTTCGGCCACCATGAACTCGACGGTCCTTTTATAACGTTCGTAAGGCGATACGAATTTAACGGTAAGATTTTGGTTAAAAATCTAAAAAAATGGGATAGTTAGTATCGAAAATAAAATCAATGAAGCTTTTACGTACCTTCGAGTCATCGTTGAAAACGCTCACGTAACCTTTATTTTCCGGCTCCGCGGTATTTATAATGTCAGATCCCGCCAGCAATGTATCTAAGTCATTTCTAAAATCTCCCAGATGCGAGAAATCATGAGGACTTTGTAATTTACTAAGTAGTGCTGTACTTCGGACAGACAAAGAATTGGTACAATGTTGCATGACGCTCTGTAAATATAAATTAATGCGTTTAGGAGTGTTGAGAAATTCTTCAAAGGTTTCAAGACTCGAATGAGGGGTGAGAATTTGCTGGTAAAATATAATTAGACATTAGAATGAGTATTGAATGGACTTGTTCTCCCCTTAGAAAAATAAAACGTCGAAACAAAGTATAAACTAAAGAGAAAAGAAGGAGAAAAAAACAATAGATCAAAAAATTAAAAAAAACAGTACAATTCATTCTAAAAAAAATTGAAATTAAAAAAAGAAGGAATCTTTAATTGTTATTGAAGAAATTAACATTATACTATCATTGTATTTTTATTCAAGAAATGAAACACGAATATGGTCATTGGAATAGGAAAAAAAATTAAATTAGAACAAAGGTACCAATTGAAAATCACAGTTTGCTTTTTAGTTGGTAATTATGTATTCGAAAGATACCCTAAAAAAGTACCAAATTTACAATCATCTTCCACCTTTATTTTTAGTTCTAGGATCGACTTCAAGATAATTAGCAACGATATCCGACACATCATTTACCATTTTCACGGGTTGTTTCCGCGCTTCACTAATGATATCGTGTATCCTGTCGATATTTCTTCTCACTAAACTTGGGACCGGATTGCAGCATCCTAAAATTCCGTTTTTATCTTGTGGTAACATGTCGACAAGACGAAATAGCATGTGGTTTGGCAAAACGAATCTAAAATTTATCGAGAAATGAATTAATAGGTTGAGAATTTTCGTCTACGATAGCATCGAAGAGATTTTACCTCAAACTCTCATCTTCTTTACGAGCAATTTCGTCTCTCCATAAATATAAATGTCTCAAAGCAAATAACTGACGATTATCTAAATTACGCTTGCAATCCTTGATCATCTTCATAACGCCAGCTTCTTCATTGGGTTTTTCGTAGCGCTATAAAATACACATTTGGCGTAATATTAAAAAAATAAATATAAACATTTATGGAAACCAACCTTTCTACAAATATCAGCAGCTCGATTAAATATACTTTCTACCAGTGTAGTTCTTCCGTGATCTTTATCTATTAAATCGTTTCTTATTTTATCATACACATAAAGTAAATAATGAGTATCACTTCTAGCATACGCTTGAGCAGCCGGATCTAGAGGCCTGCATCACAATATACCATTAAAATCGAAAATTTTCAGTTCATTTATATCACGTACCTTATACGCCAATCATACAATTGGTATTGTTTATCAGCTTTAACACCGCAATAATGCTCTAATAAAAATGCGAGACCGAGTCTGTGAAAGTTCAATTCCATTGATGCGAAAAAAGTATCAAACATATTGACTACGTATAAATTCAAGTCCTTTTGTAACCATTCGATATCCAATTCAGCACCATGAAATACCTAAAAATGACAAAAAAACGTTTGTATTTACTGTGAAGCCTGCACTGATGGGAATAATTACCTTTACGATGGCCGGATCGGTGAAAACTTGGTTAAGAACGTGTAACTCATGTCTTAATTCAAGAGCATCGACGATATAGTCATCTTTTCGCGTTGATATTTGCATTAAGCAAGTAAATCCTTGATACGAGCGATAATCGTGGTGCTATGAAACGGAAGTATTTAAAAAATTACAAATTTACGACTGAAAAGTGAACTTTGAAACAAACCTCTAAATCAACAGCTATTTCTGTTTGTTTCAACAAATCTTTCATCATCTCATGCAAATCTTCAAGTGTTTTAACATAAATTTCAGGTTTTTCGGTACAATTCCATGGCTCTTGAGGAGTTACTTTTCGTAAATGAGCTCGAGGAGGTGCAAAGAAATTAATTTCGTACAAGTACGGATGACTATATCTGTAATAAAATCAAACATTAATATAAGAATGAAGAACAGAATTACAATTAACCAACCTCAACACGCCTCCAGGACCTTTTTCTAAATGAAGCTCAAGCGGCTTCAGAGAGTTCGGCTTTTCGACGATATTCGGCTTAAAAGGGTCTTTGGAATTATCGACTCGTGTTTTAAAATGTACTTGCGGTTTGACGTGTACTCTTGCCATATTAGTAGGTCTTCGTTTCCAAAAACCTTGTTTCACGTATCTAGTGGTTTCCGCATCGGGCGGAGCATTATTGGGGGCAGCATTTACTTCTTGTTTCGGAGTGACACCGTTCATTACATTGACGTTACGTTTCTGAAATGGAATATTTCAGTAAAAGTATTCATTGCGGTGGACTTCAAGGATACACTTACAACTCGTTCTAGTATTTTATTCACACCGTCTACGACCATGTCGACTTTATCTTCGTTATCATGACCTCTGAAATTTGTCTTAAATCCTTCATGCTTAAGAACATCAGACATCCTGAAAATAGCGTAATTAATATTAAACTCATAATCTCCTCGTTTAGACGTACATTTCTTCCAAATTATCGCAATAAGGCTGAATTTCATCGTTGAAATTCGGGAAACAGGCGACGAAATTATTTCGCACTGAGCCAACGGGAAGATTACTCGATATTTTGATACTTTCCGCCAAAACTCTGATGTGACTCTGAAACAATTACGTCGTATTTTATCAACTGCCGCAACACCAAGGACTTAAATATACTTGCAGCGTGGTAATACTGATGCGATTATTAAAAAATTGTAAATTTTTCAGTACCATAGTTAAAAACGTGATTAATACCTTCACCAGAGCACTAAAATCACTTTCAATTTCACGGCTTTTTCGCTCCATTTTTCCAGTCACCATAAATTCACTTGAATACTACGTAACCATAAACTTGATTTTGATCCTGTAATAAAATTAGGGTAATATGTTAATTAAAATTTTTGGTAATCTGAAAATCATTATGTATCACGTTATCAACCACAACATCGTTCAACCATTCAATCCAAAATCAAAATTTCACTCATGTTGATTTGAAGCACCTGAGTGGAATTTCAAACCTGGTAGAAAGGACCGGACTGACATTCCATTCTTTGTAGCGCTCTCTATAAGAATTTTTACGAACTACTAAAATGACCTTTTCTTGAAATCAACAGGTGGAATGTGGGAAGACGAAGGCGAGGGCTGGAGACGATTTTGTTATTGTTTTATTGGGTTTAAATTTTTGGAATTTTTCAATTATTTTCCGCAATAATGATGGGTTTGGTGTTTTATTAGATATAAATTCGAATGAAAAGCTACGAATATCTATTCACTGCGACGAGATTATGCGTAAGTACTAAAGACAACCGAAATTACGGAAATTTCTTATTAAAATAGTCTAGATTAAATTACATCCTAATTACATTCCACAGGTTTGAACTCTTAGCCTATTGTGTATTTTAAATAAATGCACGATGGAAGCCGTGGTTATCGCTGCTTTTGCTATTTTAATAGTTGTCCTGATGAGTTCTACTGCTTTATTGATATTTTTATGTTGTCAAAAAAGCGTTCGTAAAAGTACTACGAAATACATGAAAAGCCTCGGTTCCAATAGTCGATTCATCAGGTGATTATTTATACGTATTACTTCGTCTTTGGTAATTTACATACTTAGTCTTCTCACAAATAGCTTGTTATTTAGACCGAAAAACCTACAACTAATTTCCGAAAGTTCCGAAGTAGAATTGGGCGAAGTGTGTTTACATCCTGATATAGAACAAATTCTCTCCGACGAGCAATGGATCAACGACGCTAGCGGTTTGATGCCTCATTGTCTTGCGATACTGAAATTGTGCCATTTACTCACCAACAGAATTATCGCTTTGACGATGGCGAATATAAGCCAACATCGTAAAAATAACTTGGAAAGTTTCGTGCAGGTAAGTTACTCGAGGGTTACGTTTCAAATTATACATCTCTATTGAGCTCGTTTATTCACAGCTGGCTAAGAAAATTACTCCTCGAGCAGATGACGTAGTACGTAGTATGTACGCGCCTTTGGATGCTCGACTACTGGAAGCACGTACTGTAGCTTTGGTGCTCTCTGTCACTCATTTGGCTTTAGTTATAAAGTATAGTTCATCTTGTTCTCGAGATACTCAAGAATGGATTGATCATGCTCTCTTCGATATGGATAAACATTTAGAGGTATTTCTTTGATATTAAAATCACTTCGTCGAAAGCTCGTGATTGTAATAAATTTCATGTTCAATTAGGTGCTACGATCTGCCTCTTCGAATTACGAATCTCTATTACGAGCCCAAACCAATATGGGACAAGGACATTTGAACGAGACTTTTGTTTATGATTAAGTTAATTTAACGCTTCGTAGTAGGTTTTTCTCTATGAATACATCACATAACTCTGTTATTGTTTTCGAATCCAAATTCGGAAACGTTTAATAAGACTGATAGTGGGTCGTTCCTACGTTATCATTGACATGCAACATTCCAACACAAAGGTGTATATAATAACTCGGTGCTCAAAAAACATGAATTTTGTATTAGTTTTAGATTAATTAGAAGTATTTCAAGTAGTATTATTTTCTATTAGTTAATTTCGTTTTTTAATTCCTGCAGTGCAATTTTTACTAAATATTAGTTAAACAACTATGTGCGATCTGACTGTGATCTGGTATTTTAATTTGGTTGTAGATCTCAAAATTTTTCAAAATTGTCACACATTAACGTGCAACAGTTTAAGTGCCAATTATTCATAGCATTTATAATTATAAGCTTTATGAATTCAATAAATATATAATTTATTGGTAAAAATTTACGCAAATAGTACGAGAATTTTTATTGGATTGCGAAACAAAAACAAATGTCACGTTGGTTGCGGTTAATTCGTTCAAATTCAAGGAGAACTAGAAAAGCGAAACTGATACAGTTCAGGAGTCCCTTTTAAATAGCCACTTTTTTGCAATTTGATTTTATTTTTTCACGCAAATGTTCTTTGTAGTCCAAAATATTCCCTTGCCACTTGGTAATCGTTCCGTGTTCACAAATCCAGATTTCTTGAGCGACCTAATCAAAGTATTTTGTTAATTTTACCCTTCGACGATGTAAATATAATTCATACGAACCTGAGAAATAAGTCTGAAATCGTGACTAACAAGGACCATTCCACCTTCGAACTCGTTAACAGCGTCAGCTAGCGCGTCGATAGTTTCCATATCTAAATGATTGGTAGGTTCGTCCATAAGCAATAAATGAGGCGCTTGCCATGCTAAATAAGCAAATACAACTCTACACCTTTGGCCATCACTAAGCTGTCTGATTGGACAAATCTGCGAAAGAAAATGATAACATTAAAATCAATTAAAAGTCTAGGCCTGTTTAATAAAATTATTCTGTAATCAATTTTTATCATTTTATCGTCGATTGTTTGATTAAAAAAGTATGCTTAACTTCCCGTGAATTTTTAATAATATAAAAACAATGAGAAACGGCTCAGTTAATATATACGTACTTGTTGCCTGCCCGTGAGTCCATATCGACCAATAATTTTTCTCATTTCTTCTCGTTCTTTAACGTCGGGGAAAGACTTCATCATGTAGTCCAAAGGTGAAATATCCAAATCTAATAATTCATGCAAATGTTGGTGGTAACGAGCAATGCGTAAATGCGAGTTTTTACGAATCATACCCTCCGATGGTATTAACTACGAAAAATATAAAATTATAGATATTACAGAACGTATTTCGGTTTTATGCAAAATACAATATTCTCCTATTAAGATACTCACTTCACCATAGAGTAATTTCAACAGAGTACTTTTACCAGCTCCATTAGGCCCTACTAAAGCTACTCGAGAATCCAGATCAATACCGAATTCGAGGTTTCTATAAATCCACGGCGTTTTTTCATTATACCGGAAGCTTACATTTTGAACCATGATGACCGGAGGAGGAATAGTGCCGCATGAGGGGAAATAAAACGTCACCAATTTATCACTTACGACACGTTCGGTTAATCCGCCGGCGACCATTTTCGCCAAAGTTTTTTCTTTACTTTGCGCTTGACGAGCCAACTTTGCGCTTCCGTGACCAAATCTTGCGATGTAATTCTGAAAAAAGAGATCATTAGGAGAGGGTTCCCGATACACGATGAAATATTATTTACCTTCATGTGAGCTATTTGATCTTGTTCCCAATTATATTGCTTCATTTGGTTTTCTAACAATTCAGCTCGAGTTTTCACAAACATGTCGTAATTACCCTGAAATGTAAATTAGATATAGCGACAAATTACGTTTCCGGCCAAATGCATAAATCACCTACGGTGTAATATTTTAATCGTTTCTTATTCAAATGAATGATATTCGTGCAAACACCGTTGAGGAAATCTTGCGAATGCGATATAATCACTAGAATTCGTTTATATCTAAAAAGTAAGGAAACAATTACGTTCGTGTCGTGTATAAAAGAATATGTTCGCTTACGTTTTCAATTCTTCTTCTAACCACACGCACGCATCCAAATCCAAATGATTGGTGGGTTCGTCCAACAACAATAAATGTGGTTTCACGTATAACGCTCTAGCTAACGCGATACGCATTCTCCAGCCACCTAAAAAATAGCTTATTAAACCGGAACGACTTCCTCGTTAGGTGACAAACATACCAGAAAAATCTCTGGTTTTTTTAATCTGCATTTCTGGCGTGAATCCTAACCCATGTAAAATATACGCGGCTCTGGCTTCAGCAGTGTCGGCATTCATGTCGTCTAATCTTTCGTACACGTCCATAAGTTGCTCTTGAGACTCTACCAGGAGAAATGGCTATTAAAATATAAACACAACGAAGAAGCATAGAAATAAACAATAAATACCGTCATCTTCGCAAGCAACCAATTCTTCGACGAGTTTTTCTAACCTCATACGTTCCTCGTCTACTTCCATGACGCATTGTAACGCAGTTTTATCTGATGCGGGCATTTCGCGAGTAAGGTGAAAGATATCAATGTGATCAGGTATGGGGACTTCTCTATTACCCAAGACAGCTAATAATGTGGATTTACCTATCCCCCAAAAAATCACGAGTAAGAGATGGTGAAATATCAAAATGCCATTAATTTTTCATTACTTACCACTTCCATTTAAGCCAATAAGACCATATCTACGGCCGCAATTCAATTCTAACATAGTATCTTGCACTAATTCACAACCATGAAAGGTAATGGAAAAATTAGCGAATTTAATATCACGAGAACGCGGATGCAGAACTAAGCTGCCAGTACAGGAACGAGCTTCGGCATTCAATTTCATATCTTCTTCGAACTTTTTAGTTATCATCTCTACAATATGACGTAACGGGTGAATAAAAATTTGAAAAATTAGAAGCGAAACCGTGTACCTTCGGAGAGTTCTCCATTTTCATTGTT
Organism: Maconellicoccus hirsutus; assembly: GCA_003261595.1. Taxonomy (NCBI): domain Eukaryota; kingdom Metazoa; phylum Arthropoda; class Insecta; order Hemiptera; family Pseudococcidae; genus Maconellicoccus; species Maconellicoccus hirsutus. The sequence continues at coordinate 133,745 of QBDW01004861.1, forward strand.
TTTTCCATTTTCCGCGCAATTTTCAGTATTCTCGCCGCTGGCGTTAGGCTTAGGCTTTTCTGCCGGTTTAGTGGATTTTGCGGCGGTGGTTGTTGCTTTGGCGGTGGTTTGCTGACGAGCTTTCGCTGCTTCTTTTTTCTTTTGTTGTTGTTTCTTTTTCGCTTCGGATGGCATGGTGCGAGCTGTTATGCGAGGAATAAGGGAATATGAATGGTTTTTCGGATATCATGAATAAATAATCGTGATTGATGCCTGAGTAATACTCGAAGGAAAGAATATCAACTTACGATATGGGACTTTCTTTCACGAAGTTTCCAGTGATAAATAAATTAACATGAAGTACCTAGTTTACAACTGGATGCTGATGAACGAAATTACTTGATTCAAAGAGGATGAAAGAGATCCTTGGTGGTTGCAGAACGATGAATATGAACAGTTTACTTTAATTTCAATAATTTAAGGCAATTGATAAATTAGATAATATAAAAAAAGTTATACAAAATAAAAAAGTATACTGTGTTTTCAGTTCACACACCACATGATGAACTGAAATCGTGGTAGGAAATTATTGCGCAGGGTTGCCACATGAAGAAATATTAAAATTAACTAAAATTTACCAAAAATTCCCTATTCACGCAAAAATTACGTAATTTTTTTAAATTTTTTCAATGAAAAAAATGTCACGCTGAAAGCTCAATAAGTTTGCGTAAAGCATGTGCTAATCATTGAGTTCAAAGAACAATCGATTGAAAATAATTACACAATCGCATATTGAAGAAGTAAAATATGAGAACAACTCATAACACCAAAAATTCCGGAAGCAACTACAAATTATGAAAATGATGATACATGAACATAGCGAACTGAAAGAAATAATTGTGATCTTTAATCCATAATCCTCAGATAAAATGCGACCGCAATAAAAGCTTTTGATACTTCGAGTCTCCAGGTTCGAAGTAATTAATCCCACACCCAACTATCTTCCTCTTAACAACAAAAAAACTACGCAACACAACAACCTTAAATAAAATCAATTTATTCTCAACAGTACAAAAAAAATTTTCAATAATTTACACGTAACAATACCTTTTTTTTTTACAATTTATGGAATAATTAACTCGATATAAAAAAAAAATTAAAATAAACCTTACATACATCTAAAACATTTGGAACACTGGACACTCTACGGTTAAATTCACTACATATTTTGATCTATCGATGTAACGTATAAATGCGCGAATTACGAAACATGCTTGACAGTATTGGTTGATAAGTTGAAATTAAACAGTTATATGACGCGAGATCTTTAACAAGATGCTGAATGAATCTAACAAAATCCGTGTGAAAATACCCCCTCAATACTGAACGTAAATTATACGTTGCCTTTTAGCGAAATATAAAAAAAATCCATGCAAGTATCATTTACCGCATTACATCATACCTCCCATTCCACCCATACCACCCATGCCACCCATACCTCCCATACCACCAGCTCCCATCGGTGGTTCTTCTTTAGGTATCTCAGTAACAACGGCTTCAGCGGTGGTGAGTAAAGATGCAACACCAGCCGCATCAGTCAATGCGGTTCTGACGACCTACAAAAATTAGCAAGTGTTAAAATTGGAAATTCAACTAAAAATTAAAACTGACATAATTACTTTGGTAGGATCTATGATTCCTTTTTCGATCATGTTTACGTATTCGTCATTAAGCGCATCGTATCCGGAATCACCCGAAGCATCGAGAACTTTTGATACTACTACAGCTGCATCAACGCCGGCGTTTTTGGCAATGGTCATACAAGGCATGCGTAAAGCTTTACGTACAATTTCAACACCAGTTTTTTGATCTTCGTTGGATACTTTGACATTATCCAAGGCTTTGATTGATCGCAACAACGCGGTGCCACCACCGGGTACGATACCTTCTTCAACGGCCGCTCTGGTAGCGTTCAATGCATCATTGACACGATCTTTTTTCTCATTTACTTCGACCTAAGAAATAAAAATCGGTGAATTAGATGTAAAAGGATTGGGATATTTAGAATCAACGAAATTCTTACTTCACTTGATCCACCGACTTTTAATACGGCGACTCCAGAGGCTAATCTGGCCAGACGTTCTTGTAATTTTTCTTTTTCGTAATCAGACGTAGTATCTTTGATTTGATCTCTTATTTGTTCAGCTCTACGATCGATGTCTGTTTTGTTACCTTTGCCCTGCACAAAGAATATCATAATTTTGAAAATATTCAAAACTACGAAAAAATGAGGGAAAATAAGTTACTTACATGTAAAATAAGAGTATCATCTTTAGTGATGACAATTTCACCAACTTGGCCCAAATCAGAAATTTGAACATCTTCCAATTTAACAGTCTCTGCTTCGTCTTGGAATACAATACCACCAGTAGCGATAGCCATATCTTGTAAAGTGGCTTTACGATTATCACCAAAGCCTGGAGCTTTCACAGCAGCCACTTGTAATCCAATTTTCAGTCTGAAAAAACAATATTTGATAGTGACACTTCGTCAGAGAGATACCAGAGTGGAGTAATGAATACCTGTTCACTACTAAAGTGCTCAAAGCTTCACCGTCTACATCTTCGGCAATTATAACTAAAGGTTTTCTCTTGGTGTTAGCTAATTCTAAAGCAGGAATGATGGATTGTACACTGGAAATCTTTTTTTCACTAAATAATATCAAAGCATCTTGAAATTCAACTTTGGCGCCTACAAATTTACATGATTTTTCAATAAAATTTACAAACAATGGAATTCATGACGTAACAGAATAATGATTACCTTTGGCGGTATTGATAAAGTATGGCGAAATGTATCCTCTGTCAATTTTCAATCCTTCGATGACTTCCAATTCATCGATCAATGTTTTACCATCTTTAACGGTGATGACTCCGTCTTTGCCAACCTTGAATATCACATTTCAATTAAAACAAAAAGTAAACCACAATTACCGCAGAATGGAAAAGTGATACATGCCTTCTTCATCGCTTCGGATATAAGGTTACCAATGGTATTATCACCATTAGCTGAGATTGTAGCAACCTGCGCAATTTCCTCTGGAGTGGTGACTTCTTTGGAAATCGATTTTAGGTTATCTTTGACAGCATCAACGGCCAGCATGACGCCTGAAATCATAGAATAATTAGAAATCTGCAAAAAATGTCCCACTTATCGATCGCTTACCTTTCCTGATTTCAACAGGATTAGCACCCTTGCTGATTTTCTCGAAGCCTTCTTTGGCAATAGCGCGAGCTAATACTGTAGCGGTAGTTGTACCATCTCCAGCTTCTTCGTTCGTATTGTTAGCAACATCTTGAACTAATTTAGCACCGATATTTTGAAATTTATCTTTCAATTCGATGCCCTTGGCAACGGTGACACCGTCTTTGGTTATTTTAGGAGATCCCCAGGATTGTTCGAGGATAACATTACGACCCTAAAAACATACAGTAATAACACATGAGCTTCGACTGCGTAACAAAGACGAAACCGAACTCACTTTAGGGCCCATGGTAACGGCTACAGCATCGGCTAAAATATCTACACCTTGGAGCATAAGAGCTCGTACGTCAGCGCCGAATTTCACATCTTTGGCATAAGCTCTGTAAACCATTTGACGGCAAGCAGCCGATTTCAAAACTCTAGGTATGCGATACATCTGAAAATGAAACAAGCGTTAGTACCTCAAATGATGCATAAAATACTTCGCAATACTATCAAGTCCCTTGAACCTGTTTTATTTAAAGATATTTCGAGAAATTAAATTATCTCTAAAATGAAACCAAAGGTTATAAAATTCAAACACGTGGTTTGACAAGTTTTGGGTGTTTCAAGAAATGAATATTCAATAAGTAGGAAAATATACACATGTATTTTCAATTACGTACCTTTTATTGTGAGGATTGAAACGAAAATTCGATGTCAAAAAAAGCTCAGATATTTTAGAACAAATGCAAAATTTAGACGAGACTCGCGAATTTAATCACTAAATTCAGCCGGTGTGAAGACAAGAACGAGTGTTGCCGGTAAATGAACTAAATATAACCCTCCGAGTTTGGTAGAACAATCTAGAACGTAAGTTTAAGGAAAGGATGATGCAATGATTCGATGGAGTGCTCGCTCAAATTCCCTCAAAGGCTTTCTCTGTACTGAAATACTTTTTATTTATGGTGATCTGGAAACAAGAATCTTTGACAAAATTTTTTTTCCAAACTGGAGACTGATTCGAAGTGATGAACAATTCTGAGAAATTGTTCATAGATTTTGCAACATTGTGGATTCTCGATCTCGATCGGTGTTTTTGAATTTGCCTATAAAACACGAAGATCGTGTCTATTGTTGCGTTGAACTGATTTTTTCGGTGTTTTTGGAGGAAATTAAAAGGGGGAAGTTATCTTTACAAAAGCTACGTTGCATATGTGTTACATAATTAAAAATTGTCCTTGTGGTTCCACCTTTTGAAAAAAAATTTGAGTAAAAAATTTCAGAATTACGCTACTCTTCATGAAGTTTTTGCTTTTTATCCAAGATTTCATAAGACACAACGAAATTTTAATTTATCAAGTGTGAGGTGTTGGTAACACTTCTACAACTTTGGTAACATTGGAAGTGTAATCAATTTCAGAAAATTCTCGAGACTCGTGGTGTCCTATGAACTTTGAGATTGAATTTGGAGTGCACGAAGTTCAGAAACTCGATATTATTGTGTTAAATTTGTAAAACCGTAGTATCGAGGTGGATTTTTAGTAATTCATTTCAGTTTTTGAAACTTATTTACCCAAATAAAATGGTAAGATATTCATGTATTACTTTTCTACTGCCGGCTTTTCACTTCAATGTTACATATCACTTGTCCATGTGCAACTGATACCAAAAGAGCCGGTTATTTTAGTATCAGTTTTCCAGAAAATCTATTCATAGTTTTATGTTGCAGGCCGCTGGATCATTAGCATCCCGATTGAGACCTCTGTTCGATCGAGTTTTGATCTTGAAAGCAGAAAAAGTCACTACCACCAAGGGTGGAATTATGCTACCGGAAAAAGCTGTAGGCAAAGTGATTGAAGGCACAGTGGTAGCTGTTGGTCCTGGTGCTCGAAGCAAGGTAAAGAATTGAAGATTTTTGAATGTTCTATGATGTTAAAATTGGATTTCAACTTTGTTTTTCAGAGTGGTGATTTTATTCCTCCGGCGTTGAAAGTTGGCGATAAAGTGTTATTGCCAGAATATGGTGGTACGAAAGTTGAACTAGAAGAAAAAGAATATCACTTGTTCCGAGAAACAGATTTATTAGCCAAATTAGATTAAGTATGGATTGCGTCATAACTGAAAGATTTGTAGTGTAGTATTCGGTGAACGATTTGAGGTCAAAGAATTTGCTTTTAAAGTGTTTTTGTACGTTATTCCATTTTTTTGTAATTGGTATTATTCTGTTGGTATTCAGTTGTCAATCTACTGAGTGTATTATAAGTTGTTTTTTACTGAAGTGTAGTTGTGTATTAAACCTAACTTTATAAATGGGTTTTATTTTTGTTCGGTACTCTGTGCTTATTTCAACTTCAAATACGTCCGAAATTGATGAATTGTTCCAAATACACTGAGCTATTCGTCATTCATAGTGGCAAACACGACTGTCCACAACAAGAACGACGTTAGTAAAGAAGAAAACAATATAAAACGACATTTTATTAACTACTTTCATGTAAAAAGAACAATAATTCATTTGTTACGCAATAATTCTTTGGAGAAAAAATAACCAAGATCTTCTTTATCTTTAGTAGGATAAGTGAGATCTGCGTCATATACAGCTCTGGCTTTAGCGACGTCAGTCAATGCCTACAAAATACATCAAATCATTTCATTTGGAATAAACATAAGGAGGATGAGGAAATTTTCAACTAACTTTAAATGAACGAGGCTCCCATATAGCCAAATCGCAGAGAACTTTTCTATTCAAGAATATATTACACCTTGGTAACGCTTCCCTCATAGTATGTCCACTTATGCTGTGTTCTTGAGCAGCGCTATCAATTCTGACATCCCATAACTACAAAACAAAGCAAATTTTGAGTAAAAAAAAAACATTCAAAGACATCACCATACTTACATATTTCACATCCTGTTTTTTATATTTACGACCTCGCGTTACATCTTCAAGAATATGATGCATAGCACGAATAGCTGTTCGGAAAGTGTTTCTCCTTCGACCATATAGATGCTAAAATTCAAATAAATAATGAAATTTAAAAGGGATAAAGTAAGAATTGAAAAATTTAAGAAAGAAAAACATACCCCGGTTAATCGGAATACCCTCCGACGACTCCAAAACGGATCAGGGCCGCGAATCTTAGCAGTGCGCAATAATGTAAGAAAAACCATAATTAATTATATAACATAACTCGAAATAGAATGAAATTTAATTCATTTTGAAATTTAGATTACACAATTTGCAATTTCTCTTATCGTTGATAATTTTCTATTGATTTTTTGTTTTTTTTCCTATATAGTAATTTTAAACGTCTTCCGATAGTGTCGCTAACTCTGTATAATTTTAATTTTTTTAAATCGAAGATTTTAAAATTAAAATCAAACTTTCTACCTGAGACCTGAATTTGATTATTTTTCTCGAAAGTTCATTTAAAGTCGTTATATTTTCATTTCTCAATTTTAATTTAATTTTCAAATGAATAAATTTTGAAATCTCAATATAAGTTTTTATTTTCAGTACAGGAAATTGAACAAATTAAAAATGGAAACTAAGAAAACAAAGGGTTAAGAATGAAAATTGCCCAGCGTAACAAAAATGAAATGTTATCTTTCATTATGAAAGTTCATAATTTCCCATATTTTTCCGATGGGTTTTTTCTATGAAAATTATGCTCTAAAATTGCCGAAAACGTTAAAAAAAATGAAATGATTACTTTTCAAATCCTCTCGCTCGTTTATTAGTAGAAATGATTGCTCAGATTCATTGAAATCATAGACGTTTGATCTTTAAATTTTAAACTTTTGTTAATAATTTATTTTGAAGAATGTTTAATACCTATATGTATATATGTAATATGTACTCCACTACTATGAAGCTGAAATTGAATCACAAATCAGAGGACAACACATTAGATATTCATGTTAAATAATCTATTTTAAAATTTCATCGTTGAAACGAATTCATGAACTAAACACCAAAAGTGTGGAAGAATATTTTTCAGGCCGTAAATAATTTTAATTTTTCGTTGTAATCCTTATTGTTATCACAGTCTCTTAATCAACGTTGTCAATAATCTCTATGAGTAAAATGTAGTTAAAATATGAAATACACGAATTCCAAATCAGTAGAACCACTTATAGAAAATTGAACAGAATTATCATCACTTTTTAGATTGAGAGAAAAAAAAACTTTTTGAGAATGATTACTCGCATTTTCATTTCTCTCCAGCAATTTGTTTTCTTTGGTTAAAGATGGTGGGAAAGGGAGAAGATTTTGCCAAATTTTAAAATTAATCAAGCACAAATTAGATACTTCATACCTCGTACATATCACACACTCGGAATAATAGCGTTATACTTATTTAAAAAAAAAATGAACATCATTAACTCATTATTTTCTCATTTTCAAGGGATCTACATACGTCTTGCGGTGAGTATCCAAATCGAAAAAAGAGTTGATTTTTTTTAGATATCATATTCACTCCGTATGAAATAGCTATTTCGTTTATCTCTTTTCTTTGATTCCATTTATTTATTCATTTCTATACAACAATTATTATCATTTAGTTTACTAGATAATATGGTTTTGTTTTGACGATTTCGTTCATAAAAATTGAAATGCATTGATGAAAAATTTTTGCAAAGGGTAATAATAGAACATGATGACATGAAGTAAATTTTAGCTTAGTCAGTAAAACATAAATTTGCTTCGCTACGTATTTTTCAAAAGTATTGTCATAAATATCGTAAAATATCGCCATTCTTCGTTATAATTTTCTACGAAGCGCGGATACTACGAACTCCTACCGCTCCTAGCGTTTGAATGTGTCCCTTCTTCCGATCGTCGATTTTAACCAATCAACGATCAAATTTACGATTATTGCACTGTTGATAGCAACGATACGTTCATGTAACGCCTTGTTTTGTTTTATTCGTGGGCAACGGTTTATTCTTCATTGAAATGGTATAAATAATTACGATGTACGTACATTTCTTTGTGAAAGTATTCTGTAACTAAGAGTGGATTGTGAACAATTTAAAATCTGTATATTTCGTGATAAAACTTGCAAATGTTTTAATCTATCAATCCTTAGTTCAGACTTGTTCTCATACTGTTTCGATAATTACGCGCTTCGGGTTCTCTGCATATAATCACGATGTAATTTTTTTTCATCGTCGTAATGAGCGATATTTTCGTACTCCGTCGCAAAAACTTATGATCCGTTGAAATTGAAAATATGCAGTGCGAAATACGAGGAATGTCTGATACGAATTCTCGTATTAGTGACACGTTGCCCAAGAGAGGCAGAGTTAACGAAGGTAAGCATAATAAACCTCATTTTTATTGTAAAGTCTGTCATAAATTACGGTTAAAAATTATTACGAGATGTACATACGTAAATGAAGTATTCGGAACGAGTCTCGTATGCTTGAAGCACACTACGAATGATATTTCAAATTTCTAGTAAAACCCCGAGTAATTTAATTAATCGATGATGTATTATAAATTATTGATGAACGTTTAATTACATCGCTATAGGAAGAAATCACCGTTGTACGAGATGAAAAACTGATAAGTTCACCTTCGTTAAAACACGTTCCCACGTTTTAAGGTTGGAAAAAAATGTTATTTTCGTTAGAAAGGGGAAGTGGAAATGAAGGGGTTAAGTTATTGTTCAGGCTCGTTAGAGAGGAACAGATTTTATGGGCAGTCTGTTGAACACGTTTTTTTTTTTAATATCATTCCATCATTGTTATTACGATCCCTGTATTATTATTCTTCATGGTTCTTATTATGCTCACATTTTCAATGTTCCAAATGAGGGACACCTGTTGAGTAATCTTGACTCACCCATGCATTACACCTGGCCAACATCCGTTTCTGTCGAACCCCTCTGCATATTTTCACACTCACCACCCGCCGAATGCCGATACGCAAAGTTGATTCCCGCAATTCCGACCTTTCCTCTGTTTCGATTATATATCCTCCATCCTCAATTACATGAAATTCCATGTTGCCAAGTTACCATCGTTTTTTTTTTTCGCCGAAAAGAGAAATCTTTTAGGTCAATTCGAATCCTCGGTACCTTTTCGTGCACGTTTTTTAACGACCGAAGAAAGTACTATAATAGACATTTATCCAAAATCTCGCCACTTTCTCTCCGCATACACGATTTTATCTAACATCGATGCTAAGTTTCGTCTGACGAAAGTTCATTACCAGAGTATTTACGCAGATACACGGAATTCGTTATCGACAGACGTCGAACATTCCTTTGTTTTAGGTTCACCATCGCGAATATATTTCTCCGCGAAGGCAAACGTGTCAATCCGGTATTCGACGCAGCCGCATCGGAAGGCGGTTAAAACCAATGCCAACCTTTTGTGTAATCATGTAGAAATCCTATCTTGGATTAGTTATGAAATGTAGAAATTTCCAAGCATTCGCTTTTTCTTGCGGTGTTTCGCAGGAAATGCAATCCTAACGGTAATTGCACTTTCATTTCGAAATACTCCAACCAGACATTGTCGCGTCGCCATTGGCAATGATTTATGTGGTCAAGTCGTAGATGTACTTTTCCACTTTTTTACTTCTTGGTTGTAATTAAATCACAATCGGAGCAATTATGGAAAAACGTCTCGAGTATTTCGCCAACAATGTTTCGTAAAAGTTACAGTAACCTTGGAGGTCTCGGAAAAATGTTTTTCTTAGATTAGAATTATCAAATTACATAGAAATTGTTAAACCGACCTGACGTATTGGAAATTTTTATCGAACAAAAGAAAATTTTACGAGTTGACAGGTTGGGAAAGTATTTGGCAAAAGCGAAATTTATTTTATGTGGGATTTCGAAGAACGAACTGAATGAAAATTCAGCGTTGAAGTTTTATTCACGTTATTTCATGCAAATCGAAAAATTTATTCATTTTTTGCAAAATTTCTCATGCGATGGATTTTTTATTTTCATTATTCGTTTATTTAAGATTGCAATTTTCAGGATTCTTAATCACGAAAAAAATTTTCAATTTTATTTTAATTTTTTACGATGAAATTTCAATTTTTTATGATTTTTGTTCAAATGATATTTCATTCAAGAAACGAATTTTTTTATTTATTTTTTCTTTGTCGACAATCAAAAATTGTGAAAATCTATTAATCGGAGTTAAATTCAAATTTTAGGTTTTCTTTCATTATTTTTTTTATTTAAAAAAAAAACGAATTAACGTTGAATTTATTCATTAGAATATTCATTAAAATGAAGAAAAAAAAACTCATCGAAGTGAGAAATGATACGATAAACTTTAAAGCCGGTTTTCAAAATTTTACGACAAAAATTCAAATTAAAAATTTCCCGCCATTTTCAATCAACGATATTACTTTGGCTTTTAAGTTGGCGAATTTTACTAATATTTTTTGAATTTTTCATGTTTCGAGATATTCTTTGTGTATTTTATATTTTCGAAACTTGAAGTATTTTGGAAGTGGATTTTTTGAATAATTACTTTTTTTAATGTATTTTCGCCATGTTGTCTAATTTACGACATCTTATCGTGTTTGGTTTTATGGATCAAGGGTCAAGGTCAAGTTGATGAGATAATCATGGAAACAAAAATTACCAGAAATATTTCGTTATTGAGAAAATTTTTCCAAATTTTCATCGAATATTGTTAAATTTGGTAATTTCTGCTTTAATTTTATGATTAATATTTTGAAAAAAATTGAAAGTTTTTCGCAATTTTTTGAGAGGTTGGTTGTTAATTTTTCGTAATTACGTTGTTGATGTGGTAACACTGATGCGAATTAATTTGAAAATACGAATGGGTGTAATTTTTACTTTCTTAGTCGAGAAAAATCATGTTTTTGGGAAAAAGTGGAGGGGAAAGGTTGAGAGGAAATTCACGATGAGACCTGTACTATAATGGAAAATTTGTGATAATTTTTAACAACTTTTTAACGAGTTTAGTACATCGTCGCCATTTTTTTTTCAATTATGAACATCGATATCTGCCAATTGTTAAAGAACAAACCTGCTCTCGATTCGTTTGGTATTTCAAATCAGGCTCCGAATCTATCGAAAAATATTCACGTAGTTTTTTCCGACGAATTGAAACGAATAGGTAGAAATTTTCTATAAAATATCGATATTATAATAGCAGAGAAGGTATAACCTTAGGCTAATACCTGCGGATACCCGCAGGTAGCCTTGTTTAGATTCGAAGCGCTACGCCGATTCGTGCACGATTATAACTCGTTGAGAAAAAACACGGCAAATCGGAGCGTAAATTTACAACGTTCATCAAAATAAAACTTGTTTGGTAAACAATTCAATCGACTAGTCCGTGCTTCGGCAGAATATTTCATACGCGAAACGATGTTCGAAATATAGGAAATACGTGGAAAATCGGTGCGGATGGTCGGACACGAAAATACCATGTTCAAGTTCAAGGTATCGGTTCATTACGAAAGAGGAATATTTTAAGTGATAGGATGTGTGGTGCTAGTCGAGATTACCCGTGCACGCAGCTTCTCAGGTAGAAAATTGACGGTCATCCGGTTCGCGTATGTGGCAACGTCGAGTATTCTTCCCGAAGGTTTTTTCTACACGTAGTTCCCCTCCGCACATCGAAATTTATACCTGTACGCACCTATCTCACATGCGCGTTCGTCGGATGCGCACGAAACCTCGACGTACCGGTTTATCTTCTTTTGCGCGCGGGGAACGGGGTGAAAACTCGTTACGTCAGCGGTGCTAAGAAAATGACCATTGTGACCGACGACGACGTTCGCGTTCGTGGTGGTGGAAAGAGGAAAGAACTCGAAACGCTTTATTATGCGATATACGCGGTGTGCGTCGGTTGTGCGGGCATTTCTAGCTGGATTTACCGAGTAAGTAGAATATTTTTATTTTAGCCTTGAATTATTATTTTCGAAGAATACGTGCCAATTACACGTGTGGCCTTGTATCGAGTATCGACGTTGGTCACATGGCGCCGAAAAACTCTTTTGCAAAAGTTCCTCCCGTCGAGGGTTCTTGGTATTGCGAATGCATCGTGCCGGGTGGTCCGGTGTTGTTCTTTTGAATTCCATCGATGGGCAGGACTACGTAGGTGGATGTTGATTTTGCGATATCTTCTCTGTTTCAGTTTGTCGAGAATGGGTCGTTCATGAAGACGAAGCGCTTGCGTATCGGTTGCAGAAACAAGAAGGTAAGTTGTTGAATTGTATAATAGGTGGTGGTTACTTTTTTTTACGTAGTTGGTAGCGTTTTGGGTGCCTTTTTTTGGCGCCAAATTGAGTTTTTGTGAAGTTTGATGGATAGAGAGATTAATTCAGGGGGAGGGGGGGGGGTGAGATAGATGTCGAAGAAAACGTTATAAAATTACTGTTGGTGTATAACTTGTTTATTTATTTTTATCTCTAGTTTTAAAAATCGCGTTGAGATTGAGTATTATTTTAATATTATTTTTTGTCAAATTGGATCTTCGAATTTTTTTTTCATCTTGGTTCATGTGTTGTATAATTTGCATGCTCGTGTTTGTCTAGTTTTTAAAAAAATATGACCACGTTTACTTGTAGAAAACTTCGTTTCGAGAATTTTCACGACTTTCACGTCATTTTTTTGATTAGTTTATATTAAATTTGGACGTTCAATCGATTTTTCCTTATTTTTCCCCGATTAAACCAGTCGAAAGATTTTAATTAAAGAAGTAAGCGAATAAAAAACAAAAAAAAACAGTAAAACCGGGAGTTGAGTAAATGAAAAAAAATAAAATAAAATAATCTAAGACGTACAAAAATGAAAAAATGAATAAAAAACAGAAATTAACTGAAAAAAAGTTGTAATTTTTGAATTTTTTCCTAAAAAAAATAAACGAATTAAAAAACAAGAAACATAAATAATAGCTTAAATAAAATAGAATAAATAAAAGACGAAAAAATAGATAAAAAATGGAATATAATAAATCAAAGTCTACAAAAAAGAGAAAATTAAAACCGAAAGAAATTAATTGAAAACGAAAAAAAAAATGAATAAAAAGTAAAGAAGGAAATAATGAAGTCAAAATACTTTAATTGAAACGAACAAAAAAGAAAAAAAAAGGGTAATAGCCTAAATAAAATAAAAAACAAAAAAAGATGAACAAAAAGTAGAAAAAAATGAACGAAAAACTCCAAAAAACTAAGGAAAATTGTAATTTTTAAATTTTCCTCTCATTTTAGAAGTCAAAAGATTTTAATAGAAAAAAAACGAATTAGAAATGATAAAAATTGACAAAAGTCAATTAAAATGAATAAAAAACAAAAGGTAATAGATATGAAAAAAAGAACAAAAAAAAGAATCAAAAATGAAAAAAAAAATGATTGATTAGTAAACAAATTAAATAAAATCATCCAAAAAGAAGTGGCAAAAAATTGTTATTGTTGAATTTTTTTCCTCATTTCAGAATTCAAAAGAGTTTAATTGAAAATAACAAAAAAAGTGGGGGGGGAGGAAATAGTGAATTAAAAATAAAAAATAAATCAATAAAAAAATGTTTAAAAAAGTCGTGCTATTTCTTTCATTCAAAAACTCCATAACTTCATTTATTTTTTTTGCTTTTTTAACCGAAAAAAAAACAAAATTTTAATGATTTTTAAACGTTATTTCAAGCTATTCATCGATTTTTCCAAGTTCCAGTCATTATTATTAAGCATATTTCTTATGCTTCATCTTTCTTGGAATACGTACTCATCTTCGTTGATGTATCTTTAATCTCGGCGATAATTCCTAATTTTATTCATAATTAGAGAAACACTATTGTAAACCTCAAAACCACAATTTTGCTTTCTTCGTCGACGAACGTAAATTCATTCGAGCGTTGAATCGATCATTAGTTCATTATGTACGAAGTATGAGATCATAGACCACTCGGTAACCATTTCCAGTAATATTGGTCAGCACTTTCGAAGTAGAAAATCTAACCGCTTATTAGACGTTGGAAAATCACCATTTAGAAGTAATTTTTCGCATCGTCGTGCTATAGTCGCCTCGTGTTCGTTACTCTTCGACGGAATTATTCTGGGTTTTTCTTCTTTGTCGCAATTTACGTATACACGACGGTGTAGATCACGAGCAAAAATTTTTGCATAATTGGCAACGCCGCTTTTATGTATTTCTTCGAAATCACGTACGTCTTCGCGGCGCGGACCATTGACGCGAATTATTTTGCAAATTGGTGGCGATGTTGCCAAGTGGAGGTAATATTTGATGAGAATTTTACCTTGCGCGGATGCTTTCTTCATATTGACGGTTTTTTTACGCGTGTTGAGTGTTGAATCATCGATGATGCGATTTTCATTCTAGATTGAAATTTTTACTTGGTTTTGCGATGATTCGATACGTGGATGAGTGATGCTGATGTCTTCTAGTTTACGTCATATTTTAAGAGTATCCTGTGTAATGTTTTTTTTTTACGTGAATAATCTGCGGTCATTTTTTTTATGAATAAGAGGTTCAAATTAGTGAAGCACTTTTACTGAATCAGCTTCGAAAGAACGCGGCATTGTTTTTTTAATACCTTTATCGTGATTTTTACCAATAATTGGCGCCCAGATTCCTCGAAGCAAAATGAGGAATGGCCACTCCTATTTCTAGGATTTTCTTACGCCTTATAACCGTTCCTTTCCACCTACTATTCATCTTTCAAATAACGTTAATGATAGGTTGTTATAAATCCTGCAAGTATTTAGAACGGTATCCCTTTTCTTCATTTGAATATATTGAATTATAAACGAGAGAATGGTGTCTATTCATGTCTGAAACCTTCAAAGGTCTTTTACGAGTTGTATTGAGATAAAAAGCAATCCGGGAGTTACCGTTAGAAATTAATAGAATACAGCATCTCTCCACGATATCGTGTTCTAAATGTCTACGAAGGTTTTTTATTTCGGTACCAAGAACCACCGAGGATCGAGGTACTGCATACGTGGATGCTTTTCAGATCGGCCATCTTTTTCCAAAACTAACCAAATCGAATGCGGTGGTTTTCGCGAAACTTGGCAGGAGACGGGGTTACGTAGAAGTCGCATGCTGGGTGACGTTGTAAGAAAACCAGGAGCCCTAGGATTTCACGAAATTCGCGTTATTCTTGTGGAAAACGTGTCCAAACCGTTCTTTTTTGCCGGCATTTTATAGACATGTGAAATTTACTAGGCCCAGGTTGTGTGAAATGCCCAATTATTTTCCATTTTGACTTCTTGGGCTGAAATTTTCACTCCTAAATTGTTACAGGGAATGTATGAGGAATCGCGATCTTGGAGCACGAACCAAGCAGCCGCCATGTTTTGTTTATTGATTAATTTATAATCTCTGTCTTCAAAAGGAAAAGATATACTTCCGAAATTTATTCAATTTTATCGTCGGAAACATGCTGAAAGTTCATAAACACATTTTGGAGCCTGGAGGTACTTAAAAGGTGAACCTTGTGTCCGCCATTTTGTGGCTAGTTAACACAATTGGCGTCAAAAGAGCAGAAATTCTTGTTTCATTATTCTGCTCATCTTGCATGTCATAAAATCTGAAAAAGTCAAATATCGCGTCCATTTTGCATGTTGTGTATACAGCTCGAACCAAGTGACCGCCATTTTGTGAACTACTATATTTCGTCAATAAAACAGCGGGAATTTGAATTTTTCAATCTCTTTGCCTCAAATCTTATAAAAAGTTTAAGAAGCTAAAATTGTAGAAAATTTCATCTACATTAGAATGATGTCATGTACACAACTACACATTTCGAACCATCTGACCGCCATTTTGTGTCTTGTTGAAATATGTCGTGTGTAAATAACAACACCCTGGATTTCTCGACAATCCGCTCATCTCGCGTAATAAATATCTCGAGAAATCGAAATACCGAAAATATGACTGCACGTGTCTTCGATTCTTGAAATAGCACGAGCCATCTATGACATAAATGTCATTTTGTAATTTGTACCCGCCGAGATATTCCGTTAGAAACGCTACGACTGGAAATTTCAACCCAAAATTATCCAAGACTACAAATATTTACTGTTTGATAAAAATACCGCGAAACAACGCACGTGTCGGCGGTACTGAAAAGAGCGCGAACCTTATGACCGCCATTTTAACGCACCCGCGAAATTCATTCGGCCTGGTGAAAGTAAAAACACACCGGTCCAGACATAACGCATTTTGCTATTTATGGCGACACGTTCGAGACGACGCGATAGATCACCTCGGATGCGACGGTCTTCGTAGATCGTAGCCTTCGTTGGACTTATGAACTCGGGAGTTGGCACGCCGGTGGGTCGCGCGCAAAATCAAAATGGCGGACGCGTCGCGGTGAAAGTGTACGAGCGCAGACAGTGTTGGCGAATTTTTCCACAGCACGTTGCCGGGTTAAATGGTTTCGCGTGTTGCGACCTCTTCGTGAAAGGACGTGGACATATTGGCGGACGAGACTGGTTGCGCTATTGGCGAAAACCAGATATACGTGATTTCTAATTTCGTTATCTCGCAGACGAACCTACACCTTGGTATCGATAGGCGTTCGGATACGTTATTTCGGTACCGATGACCTGTTGCTGACCCTGTTCACATCTTCGTACTGCTCTACTTGTTGTTTATACGGCGTGATTTTAATGGTTACCGTCGAGTAATCTCTTCGGTCTTTTTACCTCGTCGATGTCTGAGGAATGGTACATGACCTTTAAGGTACGGCGCCGTGGTCGCCGATGCTGCGCGGTCGCCGGTTTCCTAGGCACGAAGAATTGACCGAGATACGTTCTTTTGTTAGGTATGGCCGCGAGGGTCTTGGTTTATCGTGTGTCCTCGATTAGGAGAGTTGGTTCAAGGTTGATAGACGATAAATATTTTTAGCCGGTCGACGGACTTTTTTCCTAAAACTGGTTTTCGCTTTGTGCGCGCACGGTACGCCTTCGCGGCGGACGCCGCTGCCCCTCTAGTCGGCATACCGAGCGGTAGAAGACGCGTCCGACGGGTCGCGCGTACCTTATTGTAGCCTCGTATATTCATCTTCATTGTTACGTTCGGTTCGCAGTTGAACAGCATTACGGTGGAAATAAAGAACGAAATGCGCGCGTCAGGGAGGATTTTCCAAAAGCCAAAGAAGAGCAGGAGAAGGAGATGGTGGAAGCTGCCGAAAAATACAGGCAAATGGTTAGACAACAGTGAGTACCTTTTTTTCATTTCACTATGCTTTCTCCGGTGGCTTTTACATGGTGATTATCCTCAGAGAGATGATCGACTCTATGTATGCGCAAAGAGTAGCCGAAAGGATACAAAAAGAGGATATCGAAAGAAGAAAAAGAACCGAATTACGAGATCAACAAGTCGCCAAGAAAATGCAGGTTAATTTTCACCTCGTCTTGTTGCTGCCCAAATTACCCCGTAATTACGTTATTTTTCACCTTAGGTATACGAAATAGCTAAAGGTAACCACGATCGTAATATCGATAGAGGGGCAATAAACACGACGCCATTTGTACCACCGGACGTAAACAGAGTAGGTTTACCTATAATTGAGGATGCGCATTACGAATCCGCCGGCGCAAGACATGCGAGCGTTAAAATCGCCCATAATTTGAGGTAATTTCTTTATCCTTATTCCTTCGTCGCGTTTTTTCTCTCTTGCTCTTTCTATCGTGAAGACGTTCACAAGTGTACACGACGTATCGACGTCCGCGTTCTTACACCCGAGACCAGATCGCGTGTAATTGACTTGTGACCTTAAAATTAAGCTTTTTTTCATCAATTAAAGCCGAAAAAATGGGTGGATGTTGAAATTACGTAATTAATGTCTCCGCGACGTATATGGTTTGGTTGATGAACTCGTTGTATGTGGAATGCGTTCCCGAGATGTAACCAAGGAATTAATACCAAAGGGTCTTTTAAAAGATGACTCGTATTATTACGGGTATTCGGTTTCGTGTAGATGAGAATCGCCATCGGGGAGCGGGACGAAGCGTTGGAATGTAACATTGTGATTGCCCGAATGTGGGTATTTCTTCATCGACCTTTTCATACGTGAAAGGGGTTTGGGGTCTTTGTGTTTCTTGCGGTGGATTTTATTCGTGCGGTGGTGTAGTGAATATGTGGCTTGGTGGCGTTTCTGACGCTGGTAGGTAAGAGGGTTTTGGTTGGTATTTATGCGTTTTTTTAGAACTTTAGATGAAGGTTTTAGTGCCGGTTTGGATTTCTCGAAATTTTTTATCGTGTCCTTTATTGTTTTCTTTATTTTTTAATGGCTTGGAATTTTTTAGAATTTTTTTACTTTCTTTTTTATTTTTTTAGAATTTTTTTCACTTTAATTTTTCAATTTTTTGGAATTTTTTTCATCCATTTTAAAAATTTTTTTAATTCTTATTTTGTTTTTCAATTTTTGGGATTTTTTTCAACATTCTTTTTTAATTTTTTGAAAAAGTATTTACCTTCTTTTTTAATTTTTTGGAATTTGTTTTTTTATTCAATTTTTTTGATTTTTGAAATTCTATTTTTTAATTTTTGAAATTCTATTTTTTAATTTTTTGGAATTTTTTTAACTTTATTTTTTAATTTTTCGGAATTTTTTTCACTTGATTTTTTAATTTTTTGGATTTTTTTTCTATTTTTAGTCCTTGAATTTTTTTAATCGCTAAGAAATTCTTTTTTTTTTATATTAGTAAAATTTAAGTCAATACGCTTTGAAATTGTGGCAAAGATTTTTGCTCCATTGTCGAAAATTGATACTAATGTGTGAAAAAAAAATTTTTAATCCATTTACACCTTACGACCGCCACATAGAGGGACGTGTAATCCCCCCAAATGCGATTCCCGGTACAATTTCTATTTTATCGAATTTTTTACCAAATTGTTCGATATTTTTGTCACAGATGAAGGCAGACGGCCTAATAAACGTGTATTTTTCGTGGAATTTTTCATCCACTTGAACCCCCTTAAAACGTGTTTTACAGATTTTAATCGAGGTTTCTCCCCCTCCATTCCTTTTATTTGTTCGTGGTTTAAGCATGTGTCCAAGTTCCGAAATTTTTGATTTTGGGCATATGGATGTAGATTTGATCGATATGTACATTTTTTTCGACGGAGGTATTCAAATTTTGTGAGGGGGCGGAACCTTGATGGAAAGTTGCGAAATATATTTTGAGAATGTTGAAGTGGGTGAAAAATTCAGAATAAAATATATGCTTTTTATGTAGATGAGTTTCATCTGTGACGAAAATTTAAAGTTATTGTGTTAAAAATTCGTTAAAAAGAAATGGTACGTAGAATTACCTTTGTTGGGTTCACACTTCACAGCTCCTCCCCCCTCATCAATTTAGAGATGATTTCTACATCTTTTCAATATTTTCGTTTACACTTATGATTTTTGCCATCGATTGAAAAATTCAAGTCAAAGAACGATTGCTTTAATTTTATTGGTACTTGATATAGTATTGTGGGGCGAGAGGGAGATCATTTAGGTGTGAAATTCCTCGTATCTAATTTGGCAACATCGATTCCGTGAACTTTGAATGCGCGAGGAACAATAAATCTCGGTAGTTGCCAATTGAAGAAAAAATCCCATCAAACGAGCCAAGATTTTCGGAACACACGGTGTTTTGGCAAACATTCGCTGATTGGCGGAAATAAAGCGCGTTTTTTGAATTAAACATGACGAATAACTGTGATTGGTCCTGTGTCTTGCGCATGCGCGGTTCGTTTTTCGTTCACGTTCGCGTCTTGTCTCGGGCGTGCGGGTGATTACAACCTCGAATGGGTTTATTTTTACGCGGTGATCAATCAATTTCGATTATTTTCACGAGATGAGAATTATTCGCGTCGAATTTTGTAGCTTTCGATGCTTCTTGTAGTAAGGTTTCCTTTCGACATCGTGTCGTAAACGTTAAAAAATGAAAGGAAGGAAGACTGGGTTTTTGTACCGGTTTAAATTTTTATTCAAAATTCCCCTTCGCGAGGTCTGGTTAAGAGGCGTAAAAAAGGGTTCGTTTTTTCTTTGTCGTTATTATTCCAGCGACAAATTCTATGTATTGGAATAATACGTCCAAAAGGGTTGGTTTTTTTGATCGTCGGATTTATTTTTACCCTTTTTTTTTTTATTTGCTTCGTCTACGCTATTTTCGCCGTTCGAGTTTCAAGGTTCAAATTGATATAAGTGGCTTGATTTCGGAAGGGAACGTGGAAAATGTAGATTTATTTTTTCGTTGCCCCCCCTCGTTTTATTTCGTATTTTTTTTGCTCGCGTTGTAACATTCGAAGAGGAAAAAGTTGATATTCGATTTACTCGGAATGTGGCGGAAATTCGTCGAAGGATAAAAACGAACCAGGGATCATCCTTAATTTCCACTTGGCGGACCAAGGCAGGTGTAACGATCACCTGGCCTGGTACTTCGCATTCATCTTCGGCGACGCGATCAATTAAACTCGCAGGTATTCGAGGAATAGTTCGGTGCTTTGGATTTACGACGTAATGGTTCCGAAGGTGCGGGATTCAAACTCGTTTTTCGGTTTACGACGACGTTCGGTGTGTGTCGGCTCAATTAAGAAAAAAAGCAGACGCGAACAATGCGAAAAAAAATACGAGCTAATTACGTAGGATATTCGTGGGCTTGTTTTATGTGTGGATTTTCGTGTTTATAGGAATCTCCGACTGAACGACTGTAACGGAAATTATACGCCGGAAATGGAAAAAGTCGAGTCATGTTCGAGCGGTAGTAATTACAGCGGTGGTTACCGCGTAAACCGGACTCCCACGCCGGCCACCTTATTACCGGAAGATTTGAACGAAATTTTAACGGACGCCGATTTGCAGGAAGAGGCTAATAGGAGAATGCAAGAGGAAAAAGACGCGGTAGGGTTGGATTCGTTTAAAGGGTTTAGCCCTTGGATGATTTTTAGCCTAAGATTGTAATAATTTTAAGTTTTTTCAACGTCTGTCCGGAGTGCAATTTCACTCAATTGCGACGTAATTGCGAGTTAATTAGTGGAACGTGGATGGCGGAATGAAGATGTGGATGTATTGTGAAACCTCAGTGATACCATATTTGACGAGTGATATTTTAGTGCACGGTTCAATTATATATCACGTGACTAGAGTAACACTCGTCAGATACGATCACACGAACGACAATAATGCGCGTAAAATACACCACTACACCATCAAATTTATCCTTCGATTAATATATATATATTTGTTTAGGAGTTCGCGAAAATGTTACAAAAACAAGAAGACGAAATTCTAAACGAAGAAGTAGATCGAGATAGATTAATCGCCATCGAAGCCCAAGACAAAGAATTAGCTAAATTACTTTACGAAAAGGTATATCTCTTACTAAGCTCATAAGCTGGGATTGTACTCGAATTAATTCCGATGATTTTAGGAAAAAGCCAAAGTAAAACGTGCCAAAGAACGAGCAAGGCAGCGAGCGTTGTTGAAAAAACAAGCCCAAAATATGCCGGAAAACGTAACATCCCACGAGGCGTCGTTAACCGAGCACACACCTCCTAGGCAATTCGAACCCCTGGAAAGTTCCTCCTTCGAGGAACGTCCGCAGTTCCGTGTCGATTCTCAGACGTCCCCGGTGATGCAAAACGTCGCCATGCATATCGATCCTACGTACCTGTCGCAGCAGTCTAGTATGCCAAATTCGTTGATTTTTCAAGGTACATTTACCTCAAAGGGATAATTTTTCCAATTGTTAATTCGTCTATTTCGCCAGATGGAGATAACACGGCGCCACCGTATATGCCAATTCAAGGCCAACGCCGTAATACCCCTTTGTCCGTTGAGAAAAAACAGAAAAAATCAAAATCCAAAGATGGATGTAAACAGCAGTAACACTGTTGTAATATGTTAATTTTTTTACTTGTTGTCTTTTTTGTGTTTTTTTTTTTCGTTATTTTATGTATTTTTTTATGGTTTGTAACACACAAATTATTAAATGTTCGTCTTGTTTTTATTTCGGTATTTTTTTTACGTGCTAGGTGACAACCTGACAATTTGAACGAAATTTACGTTCATACGAGTAATTATGAGTCATTTACGAGGTACGAAATTTCTATGGATGAATTATAGGGCGGAAATATGAATCATCGTGAATTAATGCCAAATAACGTGTAATTTAAGAACCTTGATCGTGTTCGCGAAACCTTGGCGAAACGTGATGTTAGTTGCGGAATTATATTGACTTTTCTAATTGGAGAAATTCGCCGGTGGCGATGATTTTGCCGTCGTCTCTAGAAGATAATCGATTTAGTTGGATTTAATTGACGTTATCGGTCGTGTCATCGTAACGGAACACTTGATTTATTGTTTCATCGGAGCGGTAAATTTGGCCGGATTGTTAACCAGTTTTGAAATTAATCGATGTCGTTGATATTTTTCGGAAAATTCGAAAATCTTCCTCAAAGAGTTTTATTATGTTTAATTGATTTACTTTTTATTTCATCGATGATGAATTTCATGAAATCGTTGATCCTTTTTTAAGGTTCATGATTTGCATTCAAGTTCAACCTGAACGAACAAAGATCTAGGTACGAGTATTAAATACCCAATATGGACTCGAAGGAAAATACGAAATGATGAGCTGATAAAAAGCTTAAATTGGCTTCATATGTTAGAATAAGTTGATGAAACGTTGAAGGGAGCAGCGATAAGAAACATCTTCATGATGAAAACTGTAAAATAAATTAATTTTTTTTAGAAACAATCAATCACCATTTCCAAGGAATCGTTCAGTTTCAATTGATCCATTTCTGAGGTTTATAATTTGCATTCAAATTGAGCGAACAAAGATCTACATAGGTATTAAGTACCCAAAATGGACTCCAAAAAATGATGAACTGATAAGAAGCTTAAATTCTTTTAAATTAGCTTCATAATTACTTCACAAATTGGAATAGGTAGGTTCAAATGATAAACGCTTCTCAAACAGCAAAAGTTGATGAAACGTTAAAGGAAGCAGTGATAAGAAACATGTTCATGATCGAAACTGTAAAATGAATTAATTTTCTAGTAGAAACAATTACCCTAATCACCATTTCCAAAAAATCGTTCAGTTTCAGTATCGACTTCTGTCACTGTTTAAACTGGATCATTTTAGAATAATTGGAGGTTCAATTCACATACAGTACGATAAGACAGCATATTACATATTGCTCAAATAGATGGTATTGAACATACTGATAAGCTTTTTGACGAACATAGATGATGGAATTTTAGTATTTTTTCGATAACTCGTTCAATTATTTAGTTCTTGTTGAAAACCATTTCAATTTGAGCCATCGCATTAACAAGGAATTGAAAAATTACAAAACGTGATTCGATTACCGTTTCAAAATGCGAATTGAGCTGGTATTTTTGAACAAAAACAACGAATTTCCTTAAAAATTATAAATTAGATACATCGTTTTACGTCGGAGACGTTTGTTGCACTGTTGATGCACTTTGTTCAGTTTGAAGCTGAACAGAAGGATCGGTCGATGTGCTTTGTTCAGCGAGCAAGGAGGACTGCGTCGGGGTATTTTGTTTGGTTTCTGTTCCAACAGAAGATTCAGTCGTAATATCAGAAAGGCTTTCTGTTACAACTACACTCGATATATTTGACGTGGAATTGGTAAGAGGCCATCTCGTATAGGTTACAGGATTCGTCCATTTGATAGTGCAGTTCAAAAATTTTCTAAATTCTGCAACGAGATCGGGTATCTGGTATAGTAAGTCGGTTTCGGTAACGTTGAAGTTCTTCTTTACCCAATACTCTCGTAATCCTTTTACAACGAAGCGCATTTGACGACCGTCTAAAAGAACCGAAATTCATTAGTAAAAAATGTGTAGATAGCCCGTATCGATGAAAAATAGGTATAAAGGACATACACACGATGCCTCTCTCGCGTAGTCTGGAAGTTTCCATAGGGAATTTAGGCATAGACCACACTCGAAACATTCGAATAACATCTTCGGTGATGTTTTTAAATCTCAGTAGTTCGACAATGAACGATTTTATTTGATCTGTGTTCCTAGCTTCGACGAGAAGCGCTTGGAAAGGTCTGAAAAAGCGCGCATGTAAAGTTAGTAGGTAGCTACTAGATACCTACTTTTCAAGCGTAATTATCGGGGATTCGAATTACTTCAAAGGGTTGTCAGCTTCTAAGACAAATGTTCTATTTTTATGAATGATAAGAAAAGCAGCCAAGTCACGTTCCAAATTTGATAATCTCAATTCTTTGTACAGAACGTCCAACTATGAAAAACACCGATTGAAAATTGAAAATGACCTCGAAGTTATGTAACATGAAAACAAAATATTTGAATACTGGTCCAAACCATGAAACTGTCATACGCATGCGTTAAACTAAACCATCATAATGCTCCTCTCACGCATGCGCAGGACATATTTTCGATATAAATTCAGAGATAACGAGTTCATCCGAAACATTAAAAATGTAGGATTTCAAGAAATGAACCATCTAATTCAAAAGACAACCTCGAAATTAAAAAATTCACTCAATACCCTATTTAAACTAGGTAATAAAGCTGCCATATAAGTAATAGGTTTGAAACTAAAAGTCTTCAGTTGCTTCTGAAGTTCGCAAATCTGTTCGAAACACGCCTTATCCAAATCGTCTGCAGTTACCAAACCTGTAAAAAATGAAAAACATGAATCAATGAGGTTGAAACGAAACACCAAAGTATTCGAAAAATTACCTAAAAACGGTGCTAAACCGAGATCAAGCATCTTGAACACTATTTCCTTGTTAAACTTTCCTGAAATAATTTGTTGAAACTCCATCCACAAACGTTCGCCGGAGATACGAGACAAACCGTGTTTATTTTCTTGAATATGCTTCAAAGTAAGTTCATCGTGTTTATCAGGTTCTCTTGCGACTCTTCCGTAGAACCTATAAAAAGCTATTCCGAGTCGAATTTCCAGCAGGACTCATCACAAAAAGATCACTACTTAGCTATACCTAAAATATCTCAAAATTCTCAAATAATCTTCACGTATACGAGTCTCCGGGTACCCGACAAACCTAATCACTCTATTTTTCACGTCTTCTTCGCCTCCGCAATAATCGTAAAGAGTTCCATCGAAATCTAAACAAAATAGAAGCGTTAGCGCAGAATTATCATCGAAATAATGATGATGATTTAATTATCAAATACCTAAAAACATGCAATTAATGCTCAAGTCTCTTCGTTGCGCGTCCTCTTGCCAATCTTTAGTGAATTGCACCTCCATGTGACGTCCATCGCACTTGTGATCTTTTCGAAGCGTTGTTATCTACTCAGGACTGAATGTTTATGGAAATTTACAAGAAAATATTACCGACGAAATGTATTACTTCGAAATTATGACCAAATATGTGCGCCGTAACTGTTCCGTGTTTTTCTCCGCCCACATTTATCGTAATAATTCTTTCTTGCTTGAGCATATATTTCATTTGAGGCGGCGTAGCGTCCGTCGCGAAATCCAAATCTTTCGGCTGAATGCCCATCAAAACGTCTCTGTCGTATTAACATCAACTAATTAGATAAATTTTCGAGAACTTCGAAAAATGAATAATTACCGAACCGCTCCTCCGGCGATACGAAGCACATAGCCGTGTTTTTTAAATACTATGCTCAGTTTTCGGACATTACTCGTGATCAATTTATTTAGTAACGTGATATCTATTTTTTTGATATTTGGCGCAGGAGTCGGAAACGATGTTAGTGTCGCAGGGGTCGATGACGAGGCATTTTCAGCTAAACCCGTCTCGCCGTTTTCTGACATCTGACGAAATAAAATTGTCCTTTAATCGAAAACGTCTCTAGAATCATGAAAAGAGAAAACAACCATTTGAAATGTTCAAAAAGCACCGTAGATGCCTTCTTTGAACACAATTCACAGTATCTTCATTTCGTCGATAAGATGAAACCACTATGAGGAAATCATAATTCGAGACGTCCATACATAATGATGAATCGGGCAAATAATTTTAAAATCGCACTCACCACGAGACTAATTGTAACGACAACGAAAAAAATACTCGAAAAATAATACTTCATGATTACCAAAACATGTAGAAAAAAAACGGAAGTAAATCTATTATTACAAAGTAATATTCCGATTCGTCTTCAATTAAGTATCGATGATTTAATTAAACTTTCTTAAAACAGATTTTTATCATTTTTCAAGTCTAGTAAAATCCTTATCTCGAAATCAATAATGATTAAGCGTATAAAAATAATTTCCGCAATTGCGATGTGAAAGATGGCAAGTTATTTATTTTCTATATCCTCAATAGCTTCAGTTCTAGAGTCAGTTTTATCAGCACCTTGTTCTTCAATAATCAGATTTTCAGGTAATGAAAACTGAACTAAAAATTGAGGTGTCTTCAATTGAACCAAAAAGAATATACCAATTATATATATCTACTTCCTCTCTATCAAAAATAACGCAGAAGGCAAAATTCGAAAACGTCTTCAAACCGACACTAAAAATACGATGAAATAAGAAGATCATTCGAATTCATGATATAATTATATTCCCATATCTCATTATATCACAAAATTATGAAAAATATATGTGTATCGTAAAGATCTAACTTCTCAACTACTCCGAAGAGAACAATCGTGAAATTAGGTCATTCGATTACTTCCTCGTGATCTATTTCGTTGTTTCCGAATCAACGAAGTAATTCCATTATGGAAGATGTACGACGAAGGAAATGTTGAAAAAAGCGGCGTATTTCTGCTTCAGTAATATTCCCACCGTATCGAATAAATTAACGTTAATTCACGAATTAACGCAACAATATAAAAAGTACACACACCTGGTAAACTTTTCACGCTTATGAACCACGTCAACGTTGCTAATTCCACGGTAAACGGTGAGTTATTGGAAAATGATGTTTTTTTGTTCACTTTTCATCAGGAGAGTAGCATAATGTAGAAGGTATCTAGCTTTACCAACAGTACGAGTTCCTTGATTGCATTCTCCCGTTCCCCGCCTGCTATCTGGTCACACCCGCCTCTTTTAAACAAGGACAAGTCTTGCCACGGAAGATATGTTGTAACGCGTTGCACATTTCTGTTCTCCTGATGAAAATCGAAAGGGAAATAAAATTTCTCAAATAATTGAAATTCCAATGCAATGCTACCAACGTGGATAATGAGGTAAATAAAGATACTAACGATTACCGTTGACCAAAGTGATGATTATTTGATTACATACAAAAGAAAGTATAATTATTTTCCGAAGTAATACGTATGAATAGTAAAAATAAAAAGTACAATAAATCACGATACATATTCCAAATGTACGTAACATGTAAAAGATACAATCGTTTATGATAAATTTCAAATCTAGGTACGATTTCTCCAAGTAATGAAACAATGTATAAAAATTATAAATCTCCGAAGTAATTGAATCCTGTATGGGAAGAGCTAGCGCTTGGTAACACAGGAAGGATTATAGTTGGTGGTATACCACTGGGGTTGTCGTTTTCATTTCTGTAAATTAAAATTGAATACGATAAATTTCGACACGTATACAAAATGCAAATGATCCTTCGTACTTGGATTTTTTGTTATTTAGAACTGGCAATGGAACTTTTCGTTGGCCACTTTCCCTCTGTAAAACCTCAAGCACCGAGTACGCGGGTAACCAACACTATGAAACAATATTAACGTGAAATCGCATTCGTGGATAGTGAATCTTCACACGACTTACTCTTCCTTTGACGGCAATCGCTACTACGTTTCTTTTCGGCTCCGCATCGTACGCTTCGGATTCACAGCCGAAATGAGCACAATATTCATGAACAAATTGACGTTTTTCTTTATTCATAACCTCGAACGAATAACTCCTGCTTTTTTGTTTAGACTACAAAGCAAAATACATTAGCACATAAAATTTAAAGTATTGCGACAACTCACATCTTTGGCTAGCTTAACCAACGCTGTTAATCTATCGTGAACGTGGCGACAAAAAGTGGCATCTTTTTTGGCCCAATTTTTCATGAAATCCGAATATCGAGGTGTTAATTTGGCGCTCAAATCGGGATTTTGTATTTGCAACGCCAAAGCTAACCGACGATTTCGCATTATCAACTTGCATTCGTCCGAGCATTCGAGCCTGTGAAAAAATCGTATAAGTTTTTCGGCGGATTGGCTAAGAATCGCGATACTCACGTTCTGAGGTTGATCTTTTCGGCGTTAATTTTATCGGAAATGTCTTGTATATTGACGGTATTTTCAATCTGGAGTTCGTTCATTTTAGCCGCCAGCGTCGCTGATACGATACGCCTGTAGTCGTCGGCGTGCTCGTAACAGTGATGATTAGCGACTAAATTACCACAGGCGCAAGTTACTTTGACCTGTGAATTAAATACGTTGATGTAACGATGAAAATCATATTCGAATCAATGGTTACCATTTCTTTGCACGGCGTATCGGGGCAATATCCTGTATGACACGAAGCATTACACGGGTGTCCGCATAAATCACGTGGTTTCGTACAAGGCTGCGTGCATTTTTTCTTCGCGGTTAAACACTCGCCGGCGTGGCAGGGTACGAGGCATTTATGAAATCCGCATTTCAACGGTTGACCACAAGGTAATCCACATGAGAACTCTTTCTGATAGCAAGGGATAGTTTTGCGAAGCTACGAAAGGTAATTATTTCGGTAGAATGAGATCGAAACAAAGGGTAAAAATAACCTACTTCGTGGCCGCCGTAACAAAGCTTGTCGGTGAATACAATGCACGGCGGACAATTACGATCCGAATGGCATGGATGTAAAGGTGGATGTTCGCAGTCATGCTCCCGTCGGCAGGGCTGATCACAAGCCGGAGGTTTTGTACCGCATGGTACCGGAGGATAAATCACGGCATGGCCACAGTGACAGTACAACTCTTCAAAACCTGATCGCAAAATTCAATAAGTTGATGGATACCGATGCATAGGTAATTTCTTTTTGTACTGACTGCTTTGCAAGCAACGTCCGCATTTTCCTCGATGGCATAAAAGTTCGCATCTATGTTTACTGCAACTCAAAGTACCGCTGCAACGTTGGGGGCATATGTGTTCGATATCGATGCAACAAAGCTGATTGCATTTATGTTTTCCACAAGATCTTTTCTACGATTATAAAAAATTTCAGTATGAATTTAAATCATTTTTCTTATATTACATTTTACCTTGTTACATTTCTTTTGACATTTAAATTCGTCAATTTTACTAATCTGCGAACAAGGTATAGATTTCTCTTTAGCTCCGCAACGACACTTAACCAAAGTCTCTTTCTTACAAGTGCCGCAGTCTCCATCGTGGCAAACAGACTCGCAAAAATGAGGCTTATCTGGAATCGAAACGTATAAAGACCAGTTCAAATTTCAAGATTCCACGAGACTCACTCATCGATCCGCAAGACAAAGGTTTTCCGCAAATTTGTTCGCAAACGGGCACAGGATCCAAACACGACTGACGAGAGTTCTCTTTGACAGGCGTCTTACCGCAGCAACATGTATTTACAACAATCGGCGATCTAGGACAAAGACCGCATTCCTCCGGATGGCATTTCATATCACATTTATGATTCCCACAGCCTAAAGTTTTGCCGCATTTTTCACCACAGCTGAAATTTTCACGTTCTGGTGATCCGCACGTCGTTTCTTTCTTTGATTTACCACAATGACAAACTAAAAAATGATTTGTATTATTTCGAGTTCGCCGGAGGTGCCATTTGAACTTATTCAAATAAAATATACCTATTTCCATCGTACTATCACAGGGCTCACATTCTCCGAAATGGCATGTTTTCAGACATCTATGAATTCCGCAATTCAACACACGATCGCAAACTGATCCGCAAAGTATTGGTGTTTTAAAACTACACTGTACTGTTCTGGTACTTCGACCACAGCCGCATTCTCTGCAAAGCATCGTTTATGATATCCTTTCGGAAATGAATATAATTGAAAAATTACCTGGTCACTTGAACAGTACAAGAAGGACATGGTCCAGGATGACACAAAAGATTACAGCTATGCTCGCAAATAAACCAGGGCGTCGGATTTTCTTTACTTTTACCACAGACTTCACCGCATGAGTGAGCTGTATCGTTACGATTCCATTCAGTTTGCAGTCTGGTTTTTCCACAAAAGCACATATATTTTTCAGGTATCTGAACGCTTTCATTTTGACAAGCCGGACATCTCCAGTTATTATTGTCTAAAATAATCAAAATCTCGTTAATGAGCTATACTACGAAATTGATGAATCAAAGTACGAACCATTTTTAGAAGATTTTGCCCATTTGGTGATACACCAAAGATGTAAGACGTGGTAACAATTCGAACAGCTCCATACAGGTTCACGTTGTTTGATTCTATCACAGCAAACTAAACATTCCAGAATACCATCGTTCAACTGCTCGGTCAACCTTTCTCTTTGGCAAATAGTTGATTTTTCTGTAAAATTTTAAATAACTTAAATACCAGTCGTGATTTTATTTTCAACAAAATGCAAAGTACTTTTATCAACTTTATTGTTCGATCCGTTTAAATCGTTGAATTTATTTTTGTAACTATTCGTCGAATTCGTTTTATAATTTCGATTTTCATATACAGCACGGGTATTTTGTTGATATCTATCGTCGTATTCTTCATCATCTTCGTTGCTGTAATCTCGTTTTTTTGAATAATGGTTTCTAGAAATATGGAATTTATTATCACGTTCGTAAAAAGAAATACATACGAGATAGAAATTATATTCACCTGTTTTTATAACCATCGGAAGCATACCGTTTTGAATTATCATACCGAGAATTAGAAGAACTACCGTAATAATTCGATGTAGTTGACATACTTTCTGACTCATTACGTCTATCTCTATTCTTAGGGGCAGATTTATTACCACAAGAATTACTCGATTGGCCATTCCGATTACGATAATAATTATTTTCATGATACGGATACCTCTTATCATAATATCTTTGGTTTCTGTGATCATATCCTGTTGAAAATACTTATTAGCTAAAGATTTTTCACTATCTACAAATTTCCATCCCACAAACCATTTTCCATGTCGTCAGAGGCTGAATTACGATTCGAAGAGAACGTCCTAGGAATAAATTCTTCGGCTGTTGGTGTTAAATTAGAACTCGCTGCTCTAGTGAAGATTTCTTCTAAATTCTGGCTCATGCTCAGATTCTACAACAGTCATTTTCACAAATGACAATACTTTTATTATTTTATAAAACGAAGAAAATATCTAATGGCCAAATTCATCGTATGTTACTGATAATTTTGAGTCCACACGACTGATAACAATTACCTGAAATTTGTGCGCGAAATAGTAATGGCTATTTTTTATGGAAATTACGTTCAACGTGTACGACGTGTTTACTCTTTTAAATAATACAATACTGGCAATAAAAATACGCGAAATTATTTAAATATTACAAAAATACAAGTTTGTAGCGTGAAATTATTCAAACACCCTAATCTCGAACACACGATAACTACCTAGACTTCATTGGCATGTTACATGCGCAATTTCCTCAGTGAGACTTCAAATTGGCGTAATTTTACTGTAAAATTCGTCCAAGTTTTGATAAAATTCGCTTCGAAGCGAATACTTCAAGTTGATCGGATCGAAAATCTTGCTAAATAGAAACTAATTTTATGCGAAGAATGTCAAATACTTCGCAATCGTTTCTATCTGCGTCCAAGTTTCAAGAATTAATTGAAGAAAATCACAGAATGCCAACGAACGTACCGTAGTAAATTTCGGTGCCGAATTTCTTGAAAAAATCAGCTCTTTGTTATGTCAGTATTAGATGACGAAATAATTTGCAATAATTGTGTAAATTTGTAAATTATTCTAATGAAATATGAGACATTTCTCAGAACAACTGCTATCTTTAGTTTTAACCTAATCGTTCTGTTACCTTCAGCTTCTTCCGTCACTCTTGCCAAATGACGATATTTGTTGAAGATTTAAGCGAATTCAATTCTTTGTGCATTACCATTACTCATCGGGAAGAGATTCAGAATATAGTGAATTTAAAAAAAAAAAGCCAACACTATATTTCAGCTTTTACAACACTTATAAATGTACAAAAATTTACGTACTAATTAGAATTACTCATCGATAAGAACTAACTTATTTGTAGCTTAGGAAACTATAAATCAAGACAATACACATCATCACGAACTGCAAATGAATTTAACAAATTCACCTTTTCAAGAAACAACATTTTTTCTTCACCGTAACATCAAATATTACAAAATTATTTTTTTGATCGGTAATAAATTAAAAAAAAATCTGAATTGATAACACAATCGATAAATGAATCAACTCGATTTACCGTTCAAAAATACTTGTGAAAATAACCTTCAAGGAATAAATTAAAAAAGACTTGTACTGTTACAATCATAATACATTTAAAAACGTTGCTCTTGTAAAATGATTTAATCATCGTCATCGCTCTCAGGCGTACTTTCTCCAGATTCGTCATCGTCTTCTTCCTCGCTATCGCTATCATTTTTCTTCTTCTTGGTTGTTTTTTCTTCATCCGAAGACTCTCTAGGACGTTTATCTTTCTTCGTAGGTTTTTCGTCTTCGCTTCCGCTATCAGAATCTGATTCCGAAGCACTTCCGGATTCGCTGTCGCTTTTCTTTTTCGATTCGGATTTACTTCTAGACGTGTCTAGTTTCGCTTTTTTCTGTAATTTAATCGCAAATTAATAAACTACGAATACTTGAGTGAAATTGTTCACGTTTACCTTTTCGGTACCGCTATCCGAAGAAGAATCGTCTTCGATGAATTCTTTCGAGACGTATTTCGGACCAGTGCCAGCTTTTGTAGGTGACACGCTGGGTTTGGATTTTGAGGATTTTTTCGATTCGTGTTTATCGGATTTCTCACGAGTGCTGCTACTACCGCCGCTTGCTTGGTAGGATTTCATGGCTTTTAAGTATTCTTCCTTCATATCGTTCGATCTGCTTTCGAAAGGCTGCGAAAAAGATTTGATGAATTAATACGAAACATGAACTTGATAATGAAGTGCTTACTTCTTTTTCTTTGGAACTCAGCTTCTTCCATAATTCGCCACCTTTTTTTCCAATCTCTCCGAACGAGATACCAGGATTATCGGATTTAATTTGATCTCGAGTTTCGTTAAACCATAACATGTACGCTGATGGTGGACGTTTGGGTTTATTGTCGTCTTTTTCTTTTCGTTTCTTCTTTTTAGGTTTATCAGACTAAAAGCGACTCGAATTAGGATATGCTATTGGCTGTCCGCTGTCAGTAATATCAAGCGATAAATCAAAATACCTCAGATTTAGAAGATTTCTTGTGTTTTTCTTTTTTCTCTTTCTTCGGTTTAGATTTATGCCCGGTATCCGAACCGGAGCCAGAATCGGACGAGGCGACATTGCTGTCGTATTCGTCTTCGATTTCACTCTCTTCTTGAGGCGGTTTGAAATCTTCGTCGGTGCTTTCATCGTCATCATCATCATCGTAGTCTTTCTCTTCGCCTTCTCGTTTGACGCGAGCTAGATAGGCATCCGGAGCTGTTTCTTGATCG
The DNA here is from genome assembly GCA_003261595.1 of Maconellicoccus hirsutus. NCBI lineage: Eukaryota > Metazoa > Arthropoda > Insecta > Hemiptera > Pseudococcidae > Maconellicoccus > Maconellicoccus hirsutus. The sequence goes on from QBDW01004861.1 coordinate 167,563, forward strand.
GAGTCACCGAAATCTTCGGCGGTATATGTACCGTCCTGAAATTAAAAAAAATTAATATTCCAATTTAATTACGAGCAATCGATAAAACAGAAATACGAACAGATTTTCCTCGATTTTTAACTCGAAGATTTTTCGCGTTAATGAAATCGTATAATTTCCCGTATTCTTCTTTTTCAATACTACTGAACGTTTTTACTTCTCCGTTTTTCAATTCGATTTCAAAATCGAATGATCTGTAAAAATGAAAAATTATAATTTCACGAAAATAGAAAAGCCTAATGTAATTATACCTCGTGCTGCCTCCACTACGGGCAAAGTTCACGCTGGCGATTTCTTCGAAACGGATGTGAATTGGGGGTTTATGAATGTAGATGAATCCTCGATCAAGCGGATAAATATAACCAGCAGTTGCTTTATAAGAACATGAAATCGCCGCAGTTCCAGAATGTCTGCAATTGAAGTGGTCATAAACAATTTGAAATTTTTGAAGAAAAAAAAGAAACTAACCCTTTGAAATTTCCAGGCGTTGTGATTTTTCTATTTACCAAAACTTTCATAATTTTACCCAATACTTCGTACGTCGGTCCCGATAATTCTTTAGTGATCCTACCTTCATATTTTGTCTGAATTTCTTCACTAAAACAATAAATGTTTAAATAAGAAATATTTCAAAATTGTCGAAATAAGTATAAGAAATTTACTCGGTGAATGGTAATTCCAAAGTTGTATCGTCGTCTTGATTAAATAACAAAACTAAGTAATGGTATCGAGTTTGACCCTGCTTGATAGGTGGATCTAAACTGACCTGAAAATTGATACGAATTTAATAATAAAAAAAAGTAATAACAAAATGGCAACTTTTTTCACTACAACTTACAACTAGAAAATGCTGACGTCCATCTTTATGGGGTAAAATAAACAACCGGATAACTGTAGACATAGGAACTTTATAATCGAAAGTTTTACCGTGGAGTTGGAAAAACGTTGGGAAAATTTTAATATCATATCGTCCTCTGCGAAGAAAACATTTATTAATATCATTAATTCATCATTTCTCAAGCAAAAACTCACCTCGGAGTAAGTATATGTATTTCACGGAAGATAGCGATCGCATCGCCGGAAACTGAAATGACGCTAGCTTGTTTCATAACTTGAGATTGGAATGCTTCCACTGGATCTGCAGCTCCAGCTAATTCAGAAGGTGGTATATGAAATCGCATTTCCATTAAACTTACAGGCGCGTCATCATTCTGAAAATATTTCACTTAAAACAGGTCACTACATTAAAACTATGTACTTCAAAACGAAAACATACCTGATGAAATTCCAAAGTGACTTCATTTTTGCCAGTTGTACATTGCGAAACATTAGAAAGTGGGATTTCAAAAGCTGTGAGATTGCTGACTTCAAAATTCAACACTGACCCGAAAAATTTAGCTGTACCCCAATTCCATCCTTTCACGCATAATTCTTTCTCCAACATGTCCAATTTGTAAGAGCTGCGGAAAAATTTCGCGATTTTTTCTCGTTCCTGAAAAACATTTACTATGAAGAAGAACGCAGTCAAAACTGAAGAACTTGCGATTCAACTAACAGCATCTTTAAATCCGAAGAAACGATATAATGAACCATTCTTCAAGAATAATCGAATTCCAAAAGCGCCAACCAATTTCATCCAATTGACAAGTTCAACATCGCCAACTGAAAGTTGCTCAACTTTCCCGGTTTTGGAATTTTTGAAAACGATGTTTTGTTCTGTTAGCTTCAAACGTCCAGGGCACTTGAATAGTGAAATAAAGAGAAAACGACGCCATGTTAGAATTTAAAACAAAAACACATGTAGAAGATTAATCGCGGGATTTAAAAATTTTGCATGTTTACTTACCAAACCTCCCTTGGCTTCCAAATTGATGTCGTGGAATTCTAGATCCATGGATCCCATATTGTAGGTAAATTATACAATATTAACCATGAAAAAGAATCAATATAACGTGTGAATTGCTAGTGAAATAATGAAATATAAAGAAATAAATTTCAAAACTACAGCATGAAAATTATGAAGGAGAGATAGTAAACAGGAATTCCTCAAATTCCAATTTAACATTTTCAAAGGTTGTTATTTTTTTGTCAACCTTCTTGATAGGAAGGTGGTATGAAATTAACGCAATTTGATTGTGTTATTTCTTGATGACGTCATACTGAAATTGGTATTAAAAGTAGGTTTGTCTTTATTTTATTTTATATTTTTTTAAAGTTTATGTAAGAATTAAGAGATGAGAACTTTAAACAATTACAACTTTTTTTTGCCTGAAATTTCAATTTTAGATGATTCTAAATAAATCAAGATGATGTATATTAATGAACAAAGAATAGATAAATGGTTAATAATTGTGGTGAGAATTTAAAATTTGAAATGTCTGAGCGTTAAACACAACGAAAAATAAATATCGTTTATTTTTTAATGATTTCCAGTATTTATTTTTTATTAATATAATTGAAATATGTTTTTTTCTTTTTCAAGTTTCAACTCGTGATTAATTCTTGCTTTTAATATAATTTTACTCTAGAAAACTAAATTAGATTTCTAATCAGTAAAACCGTACGTATTATAACGTTTTATAATATTTACCATTTTCATTTTTCAAAGCAGTTCTAAATTACAAAACGTCTATTTTTTTATTTTTGAAATTTAGTTTGTTATAAATTGTCGAAAATTAACAGATGCGCAACATACTATATTAACACAGTACGTGGTTTGTACTTTGTATATGTACTTATCAGAAGAAAAAACCCATTTATGTTTATTTATATTTTCAATGTAATACATTTGAATAGTATTTCAAGTTCCACCTAAAATACAACATGCAAATTACTGATGTTGGAACTACTCTCATCAAATCATTGAATTGAACTATGGAACTATCTCATGATTATTCAAATTTCAAAAAATGTAAGTACGTACAAATTTTCATTTTATATACGTATAATTACGGACTTTTTTTTAATATAATGCTAAGCTAATACCTTTGTTACAAACGCAGCTTTTAAGTTATGTTGGTTGTATTATTCATTTTTCAGGCAGTGAACATGCATATTTCAATGTACAGGAATTTCTTTCTTTTAACATCAATTAATAAAAATTAAACCAAAATGCGTTTTATTATCAATGTTGATTACATTGAGGTATGAAACTCGAAGTTTTTTAGTTACGTAACATATCGTATGTTCGTAAAATCAACAGAACCAGGTGATTTCAGAAATTGAAAAATTCATTTTTCATATTCGTATTGAGATAACGTACTTATCACCTTATTACACCTGTTCAATAATTTAAGCGGTACTCCTGTAGTCAACCATAAAATTAAACTATTTGGCGCATCTGTGTGTATTGATTGATACCGAAATACTTGTTATATCGCTTACTATGTAGAATACCCAGTCCTACCTAGATACACATCTGATAATCTATTTTTTGAATTAATACCAACGCAAAACACTTTTCGTCAAAGGGTCTAAAAATCCAAGTGTTACATTTTTTATAAACTAATATTTTTTGAAATAGAACGTTCATTTTTTTCTTCATTAAGAACGCAACTTGTTTTTTTAAATTCAGTTTATTAAAGTAATTTGTTAACCAAGCCAATTATTAATCGGAATAATCGGTACAAATTTTCCATACACCGGGAAAACTACATGGAAATCCAGCACCAACTTTTCACCCTTATTATTTAGGTACCGCATAAAAGTACTGGGCGTTGAATGATTTTCATTGGTTAACTATAGGGGTATCGAAGCAATAGCGCCGCCCTTATTTAATGTTCATAATCTCCCCAAAAAAAAGTGATAACAAAATTTGACCCTTATCATCACTATCAGTTTGGTTAAATGCGCACACGTGTATGAATCAGTGGTCGTGTCAAGTATTTAACAATATTGATGAAAAATTAATTCACTTATGTTTTTTCGCAAAATTAAGAGGTGCAACTTTGTAATATGGTAAGTGACAATTTATGAATTTTTTATGCTTGCACATTTGTCATTCTGAAAGCATTACTTCTTGACAATATTTATTCAATTTACCAATCACCTGTCTACCTAGGTACCTACTTATCTTAACTTGTAAAATAATTTTCAGCTTTAGATAGGCCTAAGTTTAACTAACTGAAGTACCTATTCGACTAATATAAGAAGTGACCATTTTTTTTTCAAATTCAAGTCTCCTATTTTAAGCCTTATTCGAATAAAATCAAAAATAATTCAATTTTGGTAACCATTGAATACATCTTTTATTTTTTAATTCGCCTAAATTTATCAATTAAAAATTAAATTCTTTTCGAAGATAGAGACCATTTGAAAAAATGTTTGAAACGGACGTTTTTGGATTTGAAGCGATGAACAGAAGATTCATGTACGAATTTTCTTCTTCAACTGCTCTAAACGGTTTCATGTTGGGAAGTAACATCAGCGATCAAAATGTACCTACAGACTCGCTATTTTACGATGATAGTTTTGAGGATGGAGACGAAGACGATGGATCTATTTCTGATTGCTCCACCAACTATAGTTACGGTAGTGATCAAGAAATAACTGGTGCGTTGGCTAATATATTAAAATCCACTCGTCGCAATCTCTCTAACAAATTTTCCGCACGCTTTCAGCTAATGGTAAATTTAAACGACATTGTCGCAAAAGCAAATGTCCTCAGCAACAAATTCAACAACGTCAAGCGGCTAATATGCGTGAACGTCGTCGTATGCAAAGTATAAACGATGCGTTTGAAGGGCTAAGAGCTCATATACCAACATTACCTTATGAAAAGCGATTATCCAAAGTAGATACCTTAAAATTAGCTATCGGATATATAAACTTTCTCAGTGAACTCTTAAAATCGGATAAAAATTCGTGCAATCCTGATGGTTCCATTAAGATGCCCACGGTTAACGGAAGAATTTACAAACAAACTCCTAAAGAGGAACCAAGAAAAATTATTGTGCGAGGTGAGTATCGCATGATAACAAATTTAATGTACTTACTAGTACCAACTTCGCGAGTAATCCAAATTCAGATACTTACGTAAATTCGTACAAAGTAGTAGTCCTCCAACCAGGTGTTAATTCTCACATCAACCCTCTTGGATTAGTGCCGCATTATTTTGAAATGTGCAATTGAAAAATACTACCTACTACTGTTTTTCTCCAGTGGATATGATTAATGAGTCTCATCCTTCGATACCTTAATGAAACAGAAAATTAAAAACGTTTGATATCAATTGTTTTATTATTTAATAGGTATATATACGAACAAACGTTCATTTACAAAAAAAAAAATGTTTGATGTTTGCTGAAATACAAATAGGTACCTAGCTACTACCTACCTATTTATTTTTATTTTTTTGATAAGCGAACATTTCGTATTATCAGTCAAACAATTACAAAATGTAAAAAGTTGTAAAAAAATTAATTAACGGTATAAATTAAAGCAATCGATTTTCAATATCACCTATGAACTTTTGAAAATTTGCATATTTAGTGAAAAAATTACAAGTCATGTGTGACGGTCAAATACATCACAATACGTTCATTAAACTTTCGACCTGTTTTTAATAGACCTGAAAAATAAATCGAAACGATGAGTTAGGTTTACTCGAATTTGAACCAAGGGTCAAAACAAAAATGCAGCTGTATGTAAGTTGATAGACCGTGACGAGTTCAACCCCTAAATTTAAAAATAAATGCGTTTGTTCAACCACATACGGGGGTGAAGAGTTTACCTAATAACCGCGACAACAATATAATGTACAAATCATTAATAGACTCCCTTGCGTTATTAAACCTCACACATATTTTCTAGTATATCGTTTCGGTACCCTTGGTTAAATGAAGTGTACCAAATTGCCCCGTAATTTTGATACAATGAGCGATGGAGATGTGAAATGTAGAAAATTCGCAATTGTCAACCACGTTGACACCTTTTTAAGATGTTCAGATATGAGAGATCAGGTGTAAATGCAAATATTATACATTTTAATTGTCTACAGGTGCTTATGGTTCACCCTATGCTATACATTCTTTATCGTGGTCACGCAATAAAGAAAATGTTGGAAATGGAGTAATGCACGCTAAAGTATGGACACCTGAAACGCCTTCCGATGTGACGCTCAATCATTCTCCAAATTTTTCTGTCGATAGTCGTAGTAATAGTTCGCAGTTTGAGTGAATTTTACGAATATTAAAAAATACAAATAGGCATCCACTTGATATATTTCAATTTAATCCTTTTAGAAGGCAATTTAATGTGAATTTTGACCAAATTGCAATGAATAGCTGCAGAATCTCATGTCCATATTGTCGAAGACTTTTTTTTTCATTTTTTACCCTCTTTAATGTTTTGCATCTAGTCTTAATAAGTGTGCGTTTGAAGAAAAAAATCGTTACCGTTTACAAATTTTCGTTTAGTCGTTTAAGTTATATCGATAATAATGGCGTGTTCATGCAATAAATCGATTTGAAAGAAATTTGGAAACATATTTTAATTTTGATCACGCCATATTTGCTTTAAATTACATTTAAATATATTTCTTTTCTTCTTTTTATTCTGTCCTTTATTTATAATAAATGTATTTTTTTCATGTTTAAGGGCTTATTCAATGTTTAAATGCTTTACTTATGTTGCTTTATGAATTACATAAAATTTATAGAAAACGCCTTATTTATTTCTAATTTTTACAAATTTCCAGCTGAAAGCTAAATGAGCGATTCTCATGGTTCAAAGCAATTTAAAATGTATCTGCTACCAAAGGGAGCTTTTAGTTACAAATGTATCAATCAATAAAAAATTACACCCTATTATCTTTCAACAAAAGAGGGCGGGAATTTGTTAGAAACGCCAAACGAGGGCAATACCATTCGAGCGTAAGTGTTGAAAAACATGCGCGGTATTTGTCTTGTAATGCTCCAAACAGGTGTAGAATTTCCCAAAGGGACCAGGATCTCTTGCACCGAAATGATTGATTTTTCTTAAGGAAAACTACCATGGAACGTTTTGTAGTTGAAATTGCAAACATGCCGTTGCTAATGTGAGCAAAGTACGGTATCATTTTACTTTTTTGTTTAAAAAATGATATTTAAAAATGAAGCGAGAAATCGTCCTTTGTTTTAATTTAGTTTTATTTATTACTATTTGGAATCGTGTTTTTGGAGGAGTAATGAAAAGAAAATTCTTTTAATCTTGTTGTGGTCTTGTGGGAAATTATTAAATAATTTTTTATTTTACTATACAAGCTATGTATCTTAGAGCATAATATTCATCTTTTTGAATCAGATTTGCTACTTGAACTTGCGAACCAAACCACAGCTCGGTTTTCTCCATTCTATTACCCTACTTTTTAACACGCCGTCAAACCACTTCCGTGATTTTTCACTAAAATAACAAAACGTGCCACACATTATAACCGACACGTGACCATTAGTTACTTGCACGTGTCATCGTTTAATGTAAACAGGTAGAGAACAAAATTAAGTGTTACATAACGTATGTCACACTTGTTTGTACACCACTTCTCGATAATGTTATTTTTAAAATTACCATATTGTATTTCAATCAAGTGGTCACAGAGACAGCTGATTTTTTAGGTGTTATCAGTTTCAAGGCGAACAAATGCATAGTATGCTGTATTGAATCGGCATTACGGATCGATAGATTGTTTTAAATGCACTAAGAATCTCCACGCATTTTTTAAACACCCTTTTCACGAAAAATTCAAACAATTGACTTCAGTTGCGTACAAATTAGACGCCTCGATTATATCGTACAATGTTTAATATAAGCTTGGGGACTTGATACCGCTATAATGTTATCTTAATCGTTAATCTATGAAGAGAATGAAGAGATGAATGGAATTATTTTGTGTATGATGCGAATTTTTTGGTCGATCGAATTAAATCGTATTTTTGATGATGCGGTGTGATTAAAACTTATCATCTGCTTTTGCGCGGCTTTAATCTAATGTATGATACGAGGATCACCTGTCCTGAGCTGAGATTAGATGTGCTGCAGAGGGAAAGGAGTGTCAAATTTTCAATGAATAATTTTCATATAATTTAAAGTGAAGTTATTTTAAAATATTTCAACAATTAGTTAACTATATAGATTTGTGAAGAATAGCATTTCTAAATTTCTCACCATTAATTAACCCTAAATTGCCATAAATATTATCCGACGACATCTTTATTTTTCACATTAGCTGGTGAGAAACTCAAAATGTTAACCATATTTGATCCGTTGATATATTACATTGCAATAATATTACCTTTTTTTCCACTTGTTCTTAAAATTTAAGTGAAAATTGAGAACGCTGAAGTCGTTAAATCAGAAAGGTGTACAACCACCTTTTCTTTGAAAAAATATTGAAATAATGAAAATAAATAATCCGATAATCTGATTGGCTGAAGCGTGGCTGATCTGTTCCCCCTTCCCGCGGAACCATTTGCCTTTAGATGATAAAATACGAAATGCATGTACTTGTTTAATCAGTAAATATTTATTTTTTTTATAGTATCTACAAGTAATTATTTGGTAATCGTTATGTTTATTCAATTGCGTTGCATTTAGAAGGAATGTGAATGAAAAAATAATCTCAAAATAATCGTTACCGATTGTTCCCATCCTCAGTTGACGAATTTAAAAATAACAATCTAAATTTTACTCTACGTCGAAATAATTCATTCCACCTATGCAATCATAGCAAGTAGTATTGACTAGATTTAAGATTTTGTTCATGATTTTTCAAATTTTGTTCAACTATGATATTTTTTTCTATTTTCAGTGTTGGTTGGTCGTATTACAACGGTTTTCTCGTGACACGAATAATATGCGATTACGTTACGTTACAATTTGTATTTCTTGCAATCTTTTGTTCGTTCGTTCTTCGTTGGTGCTTGTTATGAAGTTCGCCTTCAACGACATTGATGTTACAGGGACAAAGGAAGGAAAACGAAAACGACGAAAACGTGAAGTAAAAAAGAAATATGAAGATAGAAGAATAAGAATTGCGTCTTTCAGACTATCACGTGATTAGTGATCAGATGATGTCCACCATTTTACCAAGTAGACACCAGTTGGAAGAATTGAAGCTTGCAGTTGCCGGTTGTTTTCGGTTTCGGGTGAGTGACGTGCGGTGTGGTGCAATTCTTATAATTTTCGATGGGTGCCTCGTGTTGATCTTATGGTTAAATTTTAATCGAAAATTTGTAGTTTTACGAATGCGATTCAAGAATTTGCGGTGGTGTCGTGAGAATGGTGAAAAGTTCGTGTTAACTGGTGTTTGTGCAGTGCGCGCGTGCAGCGTGGTTGAAAGTCGTCGGATATCATGAAGATCATTTCTAGTTAATTGGTACTTTAATTTATGTTCGATGTATTAATTATATTCGATGTTTTGCTGTGATATCAGGTGTTCTCGAGGAATCGTCTCAACGGAGTCGTCGAATCGATGAAGTCGCGTTTATGTATGAAGTATGATGTGTGTTCGCGTTCGTGCTAATTCCCTTTTGTTACGCAAATTCGTTGAAATTATTTTACGCAGATCTTCATACCGAGTAATTTGTACATTTTCACAGATACATCGTATTCGTTCCGGCTATCGACTAAAATCAGGTACATCTCTGAAATCGCGGTCGTACTCCAAAACATATGTACCGATTAACACATTCAATGTGTTAATTATATCATCAAACACGGTGTAAGATTAAAATCAACAATAACAGCTGAATTCGAACGACTTTTCAATATCGAATTAATATCCACTTATTCGCACAATAGCTCTTTTTTTTAGCCGAGTATCGCAAGGGTGTTAAGCTCAGTATTTCCGTTTATCTATGCTACATACCCTTCCTCTGGTTGACGTGATGCATTTTCTACGTAGATGATAATTCGACCTCAGTGTATATTTTTAAGTAGTATATAATCCATACCCTCTTTTTTCCATTAACCGATAGCCATTGCAGCACAGAGTACAATCCGTAGTTGTATTTACAGCTGTCCTTCACCGACGGGCATTAAACCTAGCACTCCCTTTATTTTTTTCCCCTTGCAAGACAAGTGCGTGATGAGTACACGGAAACTGTTGCAAATCTTCCTTAATTGATAGGTCAATGAAATCTTTCGTCAAAAACACAAATTTATTTACATACATTTTTTAAGTAACAAACATAATCTTGAATACATCAACATTAACGTTATCTTGAAAGGAAAAAAAGGTAAACGGGTAATACAAGGAAAATACATTTAAAATGAAAATAATACCTAGTACGGTCAACGGGTTTTACAGGAACTTTACAAAAGAAACGATTTAGCGAGGATTTTTTGCAGAAGCATTTGCATTCAGCAACTCATACGAGTTATCCCATTGCCAACCGTACTAGATTTTCTTAAGTAAATTGTCAAAAACAAATGAAAGTTGTATTATCTATACAGATAGCACTTTAATACGTGTAGAAATGTAGAATATATTAAAATAGATAATTGGAAAATTTAAACACATAATTGTCATACTTTTGGACTAGATTATGGTTTAAAGGTTTTAACGAGTAGTTTCGTTACAAAATAAAATCTTTTGTGGAGTTTTTTGATTTGCAAACATCTTCTAATTTCTTTCTTCGAATCAGGAACTTCGGTGGATTCATGAACTTAGTCACCGTTGTACCCGACAAATAGTTCTTTTACCCTTCTCAAATTCTAGTTCCGTATGGTGTAGTTTTTTGAAAAAAACATTCAACCAAATAATGAAGTTTTCATTTCTATTTCATTTTTCGTCCTATGTTCGATTCTCATCGCTTAAATTGACCCAATTTCATGTTATTTTTACATTATTGATGATAAAACAATTCACGATCAATTTTGTTCTTGACATTTGATCCAAATTACTCGAAAATGTTGCGTAGTAAACTCGTTAGTTGGAAAATATCCGTTTTAATGGAATTGATCAAATCGTTGAAAAATCGTTGAATTTTACAAAGCTTCGAATAATTTAAAAGGAATGTACATCGTTGTACCGATTTAAAAAAAAATAGTACTTGAACGAATAAATAAATAAGGCTTCAGAGAATATATCACACCACGGTCACTTCAGCCTTTCCATAATTTTTATTGTGCGTATCGGCAGAATTAACCTTGAACATGACTATTTGTCTGAGCGATGTACCAGACGTCAATCTCGACCTCTTCGAAGATTGCGTTATGGTTTCAGTCATCGTTGTACTATTTTCGCCGTATCGTAAACAGCCTCGATTAAATCGTCGTTTCGATCCTTCAGCCAATCCCGGGAAGCAAGTCGATAGCCACGATACGATCCATTTGAAAGGTGGTAATTTCCTGTGGAATTAACGTGAAGTGTAGTGCGAAGTTTTACGCTGAAAATTTCATATTTACCGTACCATAACGTCGAACAAGTGCGCGTCGAAAATAAACAATATATTACTGGATTAGCTGCCGAATTCAACGGAGCTAAGCTTTGGATGAATGAAGCCAAAGCAACGGTCGTCTGAGTAACAGGTATGTAATCGTAGACTTGGAGCAAATCGAAAATAAAATACGGACTCCAGCAGATGATGAAAACTGAATTAAAATAACGTTATTAATTATTTATGTTTGTTCGCAGGTTAGTGCTAAATATAAGTACCGAATACTATGACAAAAGTCATCTTGATCGTTTTGACTTTGGCTCGCGGTATCAGTCCTCGAGAGCTGGCTCGTCGCGATTCGTAATCTTCGGGATATTTGCGTGGTCGCGGATGGATCATGGTACCTATTCGGAAGATATTTTATTGTGAATTATTTTCGTTGGTTTTTATGGAGTAATTGTTGCGAAATTTCGAGGTGTTTATAATTTCACGAGTTCAAGATTTTGATTTGTTAATGAAGAGTGCTGTGTTGGTAAGTGATTTTATTATCGATAATTTCATTATTTTTTTTATTAATAATGAAATGTTTTAATTTCCATTTAATTTTGATTATTTTATTAATTACTAATTTTGATGAAAATTTTTTATTATCTGCTCTCTATGTAGTGATTTTTCAACTAACGAGAACTAATAGCGCCATCTACGATGATCTACTTGAAAAGATTTTCAGAAGTGTTGCTCCTGCCATCTGGTGGATGATTCGTGAACATGAAAGCTCGAACTATTTAATGTTAGATAACGCTCTCGTCGAAATCCTTTTTGAAGGGAGGTTTTATAGTGTACTTTTTTTTTCACAGATAACCGTACTCTGTCCATAGTAATACTTTTACTCTCGAGTTAATTCAACTGAAACGTATATATTTCATAATTTTTAAAAACTCGCGATATTATGACTTTCAGAAAATCGCGTAAAACACGAAAACATCAGACACAACAGGGAATTACGAATTTCAAAAAATTATTCTCGTTTACGCCAAACCGAAACCTCTAAAATTTGGCGTTAAATAAACGACGACGGAATTTGAACAAGAAAGTAAACAATTATTCAACGGTTCTCTAATTCAATACGACATCTTCGAAAGGAGCCTAAATTCATATATGATTTTATTCGCATTATGGAATTGCGTACCTCTGGTGCTTTTACGACGTTGCTGAGGATTTATAATAACGATGGTGCTACTTTTACTCCATATCGTGCAGACGATAACTGTGTAACATATGATAATGACTAAAGCTGGTATTATGAAAACTGCACAAGCAACCGCTGTCATGTATACTCTCCATTGCCACTGTTCCGGAAAGTCTAGCCAGCATTGCGCCCTGCCTGTAAAATTTGATAACCGACGTGTATTTGTGATGTTGTATTGAAATTGAAAGATAAACAAAAACTAGTAAAAGGGTTTATTCAGCGTAAATCATCGTTATTATCCGCCCACCTGAGAAGTGCATTATACGGAGCATTGTTTACTAAATATAAATAGAGGTGAAAAAGCATATACCAAGTACGAGTACGACTTGGATGAAATTTAATACTTAAAAAGGATTCTATAATGGAGAAAGCTCTGCGAGTTTGGTATTAACGAGTTAACGACTTCGTAGTTTGAAAGTTATTGTGATTTTTTTTTCGTCGTTGCTCCGTAGACTTAGTTTTTTTTTGAAGAAGGAAACAATTAAAAAAGTAAATTTAAATAATTAACAAAGAATAACATTTTTAAAAATTAATTTCAGGGAAGTACACGAAAGTTTGAACTTGGAATCTAATGAGGCCGAATGGAAAATTTTTTCACGTTATGGAACTCTAATTAATTTAAAGGAGTAATTTTAAATGAAAAAAGTTCAAGTTAAAATATTAAGGTTGAAAATATACAAAAGAAATTGTTTTTTTGGTTCGTGGACATCTTGTACTCACCTTCAATTTCTCGTTCTTCGTATAAAATTGGAATGGGTATCGAAAACAGAGCACTGAGACCCCATGCACTACCTACTAAAAATTTCGCTCTTCGCCCTGCAAAAAGAAAAACATCATCTATAAGAATGTGTTACAATACAAAATGATGAATGGATTTTGTAAATTTACAGCTGCCAGAAAATTTCATCGGTCTTGTTATCGCGTCGTATCTGTCTATACTGAGAGCAACTAGAACGTACGTCGATGAGTAGGTAACCAGCACCTGGAATTTTAAGATTTGCATTAGAAAGGTGAAAAAGTTTACTTCAGCCATTTGGTTAGCTCGTTTGGTATATTTTCGTATGCAATAAAATCTCGCTTTGCTTTTTTAGACGTATAACTTGTCATTGCGTATATGAAGTCGAGAAAGGAAAACGTGGCGTGTATCTTATCGGGCGTTTACGAGTGAGCGGATGAGGCGGCGGAAAAATCGTCGAACTTTTTCAATATTCTTCGATATCTTATTTTTACAAACGACTCAATACAATTTATAAATATCTCAGCGAAGGAAAAAATTTCATTTGATGCGAGCTCGCGCAGACCGTTGATACGTCGCGAAAATTTAAATTATCTCATTTGAAGAGATTTGACGAAAATTTTCTATTTCTTTGCGTGTTTCGAAAATTCATTAATGAATACGCAGAAAACATCATCGAAAAGATGAGGAACCGGGGAAGTTTTTCAAACCCAAGATACCGTAAGCGAGATAATTATTCAGCACTTTTGTGCTTCATATACGACATCGATCAATGTTGCAATATAAGCGAAGTAAATTTTTATACTACATTGTTATCTCATTCAATTACTTCAAAAGTTATTTTCAACCATTAAAACAAAGAAAGTACATCTTTGTACGCGAGAAACCTTAATCTCGATATCGTTTAAAGCGAAAAAAATTCAGCTTTTGGCTATTTTCTACTTATTCGTTTCGATAAAGAAAGCAGCTCAATTTTAATGAATTTTTAATGAAACAACCCTGCTGCGAAACCATTTTGCGAAATTAAATCGTCAAAGAGCTAATGTAAGAAATTTTTTCACGTTTTGCAAATTAGTTAAATTGTCCGTGGGTTACATATTTCTTCGATAATTTTGTTTGTCTTTGAAATTCGAATGTAAATTTAAACCATAAGATGGCTTTTTTGTATGGACGCCACGCCGCTGTGAAGTTTCGTTAAATTTATGTACTACTTTTGCAAGTGTCGTACGCGGTAAATTCACCCTCACCTCCTGGTGAGGTTGAAAAAAAAAGGAATTATTTTAATGCTAAAACGACCGAATATAATGGCGAATAGTTGGTTTTGTTGCGGAAATATTAATTTAAAAGGGGTTTAATTTTTCGAGCTTGGGATATTTATAGAGGAAGTAAAACGTTTTAATTTGATGTAATTTTTTCTCCATGCGATCGCGTTGTTTAGTAGTTCTGAGGAAATTTCAACTTCGTAATTACTCTAATTTCAAGTTCTTACCTGTAAATACCGAATCAATTTGCATCCGAAATTTCCAGCATGCCAGGTGATCGTAATTCGCCACATTATATCCACTAACACGTTTACCAAGCCGACCAATAAATCTGTAATAAAATATGATTTATGAATAAAGATTGGCGGATTTATTTCATGTAGTGTTTGTTTCTTCTTCGATATGAAATAAGATATATTTTTTTCTTTAAAGAGACGGCATTATGTCTGGGTAAATAATACCGTCTGGAAGCCTTGATATCAGTAAAAAATTTCAATTTTATTTTTCATCGTCTTTTTAGAAGAAAGTTGAAAAGTGAATTATTTTTTAGCTATTTCCCCTGGCATAAATCTTTTTTTTGGGGATTTTTTAATAAAAATGTAAAAATAAGACGGATTCTTTTGAACTTTCGCTGAAGCAATTGAATTTTCACGAGAGGTAATCATATTGAAAAAAAGTATAATTTAGATACTAGAATTTGTGTTTACGTAGTGAAAAGTGAAAATATGGTAATAATGTATTCTTTAATGGTTCAAGGTAAGTCTGATACTCTGATTGGCGCGAGGAAATTGAATATGGATTCTGAAATCGAATTAGTCCGCTTTGTGGTTCGGTTAATAAATTCGAAATTGAGGCAGGTTTTCTCTTTGTGTTTTCGGTCGATATCTTGATATCACAATCGCGGTATTTAACGCGTTTTATTGTTTCGTTTTGTAAATTTTTTTTAATAAGAATATTCTCAACGTATTAAAACTGTGGTGAAATTTTTCACATTTCATCGTGAGTAGTTTCAACTGGAGTCCTGAATTAGAAAGGTTCTTGTTTGAATATATTTTCAAATGTCTAAGAAGCTGCGAAGACGTTGCGGTTTCAGTATCGTTTTCTTCTCTTTTGTAATTTAATATGTGATATTTCAGTTTTTAAGTTTTGGCAGAATTGAGGTAAACAATGTTTTCGTTACGTTATCGTATCGTTACGGCCTTGAAATTTTTTATACGTTACTTTGAAAAGTTGACTCTTTAACTTTTTAGTTTTTTTTTTGTTATCACTAAAAATATCGTTGAGTTACGTTATTTGTTACGTTACGTTATTCGTTAGGTTATGTTATTTATTTCATTACGTTATTTGTTAGGTTACGTTATCCGTTATGTTATGTTATTGTTATCAGTAACTTTACTTTTCAAAATTTGTAAGGTATGTCGGGGTGTCTGATCAGTGTTGCTAGTAGAGAAATGTAAAAATCACCAAAATCACCAATTTTTTTTTTAAGCTAAAATGAACTATAAACCTGTAGTAAAGATCGGTTTCGCTGATTCTGCTTTTTCAGCAAAATCAATTGTTTTGAAGTTATAAGTAAATATGACGAGCGATCGACGTT
Source organism: Maconellicoccus hirsutus (assembly GCA_003261595.1). Lineage (NCBI taxonomy): Eukaryota > Metazoa > Arthropoda > Insecta > Hemiptera > Pseudococcidae > Maconellicoccus > Maconellicoccus hirsutus. Next base: position 183,803 of record QBDW01004861.1, read on the forward strand.
CAAGAGAGCGGACAGATCTATTCTTCGACTCCTCAAGTTAACAACGCTTTAAAACCGAATTTGTCTTTGTAAATATTAAAGTTAATTTTATTTTGGTATAATTATCGGGTTATCAAGATTTCACAAAACTGCGAGTTTTACAAATAAATATTCGATCTTATCAGTATTCAAGACGCGTGTTTTTATTTTTAATTCGCGAGCTGTATTATTCTTGGAAAATCCGAAAGTATAAAAATCACTACCACAACAAAACCAAAGTTAAATTCAGTTAATTTCCTAAACGAGAAACCCTGGACTGTTTTTCTTTATAAAAAAATTCATTTTTTAAATTAATTACTTCAATTTTTTTGACGTTGCTGGTGATTGGGTAGTGATGTAAATACGCGCGTGAACAACAAAACATTAAAATTTTCCTAAATTTTATTAATCTTGATTGTTTTCTGTGATATTTTATCAAAATTTTATAAAAAATTTTAAAATTTGGTATTTTGAGAAGTTTGAAGAAAAAACAGAAAAATCACCGAAATCATCGCTGCTGAAAAAAAAACTTGAAAATCACCATCATTGGTGACAAATCACCAATATACTAGTGGCAACACTGCGTCTAATTGATGTTGGTCCACTAACAAAACGAGAATGTCTTATATCGTCAATTACAATTTAATATCATTTTTGAACACTAGTTTATTAACCTCTCATACAAAAAAATCCGTTAATAGGTGAGTCAAGATAGACACCACAAACCCATCACGACAAATAAATAAGCGGTCTAAAGTGAACGTAATTTCCAAGTTCTTACGAGGTACTTGGGAAAAAAAAAGTCAACTTTTCTTTGTAACATCGATATTTCGTATCCTTTTGGTGAAGTCTTCATTTCAACTTCTTTGTGCCAACATTTTTCCAAGGAATTTGAAAGGATCACGCAGTTTCGAAATGATAGAAAAAAATGTACATAATTTCGTAAAAATCAAAAGCGTCTGTCTGATAAATGTTTAGAAAAGTTCGCTTTCTCAGAAAGCTGCCTTTGAACGGCTTAGATACTACAAATTGCAGCGTTAAGAAAGTTATAACTTGAACGTGAACGTTGAAAAAAAATCCAGCTTTAATCGAGCATCATTTTAAACATTGTACGTTATAGAAAATTGAACATAAAAAGTTTATAAGTTGTAGCGTGTATATTCTTGCTAAAAGAATATATAGGATTTTTTTCTCAATGCAAAGGTGAATTAAGCGAGAGGTAATTTTTTTCTTGAAAGTTTCCTCAATTTTTTTTCGGTTTTTCTATTGTATATCTGATCCGTATGAATTACTGATTACGTTGTATTTTCGATATCAGTATATTTCATATTTCGTACTATGAGCGTTGTACGACTTTTTATTCAGGCAACTCGAAACGAATGATAAATAACCCGAGAAATTCGTAATATATTTTTGAAAACGAATTAATATTTTTCAACGCGCGTTTCGTATGGTATACACGATATCGAAATTAAAATAACAACAAGCTTGGTGCAAATTAGCGTCGTGGGTGTCGTTTTTTATAGTAGTAATTCTTATTTGTGGCTTGTATTACTTTTGCTCGATTCGGTGTTAGCTCAGTTACCTGTACACGTTGGTGTAGCCATGGAAACGAAAAATATTACTTAAATAGCTAGTATTATTAAAATATAATGTTATGTACAAATCGCGAAGCATTAAACAAAGGCTTTGATTAATATCGTAAACATTAGTCCAGACGTTTTTCTATAATTAATTCATCGGAGGTGTTTCAATACAGGTGACGAATTTCTTACGAAAAGTAATCACGCCTTGAAATAATGAATTTTAGAAATATCGACGGAAAATTCCATCGGTAATGGTTAATTAAGATGTCTCGCAACAGGTGTTTTTTTTTACGTGAAATACAACGCGTTCGAAATTTCATCCGGCGCATAGACGTCTTAACCAGATCTTTTTCTGCAGCTTGAAGGTCCACAAACGCTTTTACAGGTATTGCGATTTTTTCCCGAATGTGTATAATTGAGGCTTATTTCGGAGGTACCTGATGAAGCTCCTCTGAGAGAAAATACCTCAGTGAAATTTAAATTGAACCGTAATGAGTGTTATTACAACGATGGAGCTTTCTTTTGAGAAAAAATGCGATTTTCGTTTGCTTAGTAGAATGAACTACTCCGGAGTTTAACTTCTCATTAACTCATATTTTCATCGAGGTTTCGTCGGTAAAAGCCAAAAGGTTAATTTTCTTCGAGTATTTCAAAAATTACTTTTTATGGAAATTTCCAGCGAGTAATAATTTCTTCTTAAGAAGCAAATTAACAAGGAGCTTTGATACGTGGAAGGTGAGTAGTTTTGATATCGAGCGTAGTTTTCAAAGCTGGTTCGGTCAATATCGTGATGTTTACATTTTATCAAAAAGTTTAAATAATGTTTATCGTAAAATATTCATGTCTGAGTTATGGCTCACAAAATCGGAAATCGTCACGAGAACGGAGGTCAAATCAAAGTATTCGCTCTGAACCGTAAAGTATCAGCTTGCGTGTATGTCCGCAACATAGTGTGACATTTTCATGTCACTTCACGGTAATGATGGTCATCAGAAGACGTCATTTGATGTCACATGCCATTTGCAAGTATGTCACGTCACCATAACAATGACGTCATTATATCATGTCATTTGACGTGATCATAAGTCACTACTTATCATGACGCGTTACCATAACAATGACTTTTCATCTATGACATGCTATCATGAAGTGAAAATGTTAAGATCATCACTCATGACCATGATACGTTGTCATGACAACTGCGTGACGTTTTCTGTAACGGGTTTTCGTGCCGATTTTCGATTTTGTGTGCTGTAGCTAAGACATAAAATGTCAAAAGTTGTCACGAAAAAGCTTTACAGAAAAGCGTCACGCGGTTGTCATGGCAGTGTATCATGCTCATGAGTGATGATCTTAACATTTTTACTTAATGATAACATGTCATAGATGAAGTCATTGTTATGGTAACATATTATGATGTAATGACTTGTTATAATGAATGTCATGACCATGTCTTATTGATATGTTGGATGACATGATATGGTGATATATCATGATCATGTTATGATGACATGTCATGGTGACCTGAATAATGACATAGTAATATGTTATGACGTTATCATGGTAATAGATGTGATGATGATATGTGATGACAAGTCAGGTGATTATTTTTTCCTCTCGAAACGTGTTACGCGCCACATATTTATGTTTAACAAGAAGTATAATTTTTTCATGTCACCATATCATGTCATAGATGACTATTCATTGTCATGGTGACGCGTCACGGTCAAGAGTGACATGTGATCATGTCGTAGTAGCATGTCACGTGACATGATATGATGGTAAGTCATTGTTATAGTGATATGGCGTAGTTGCGAGTGACATGTGACATCAAACGACGCCTCCTGATGACCATCATCATCCTGAAGTAGCATGAAAATGTCACACTCTGTTATGAACTTTTACGAAAGCTGTTTTTGCAGGTACTTTGCATCATTATTCCAAACGTTTCTCCCTCAAATCCCCCCAAGCCTCATAAAACACCACAACTTGGTTATATGATGAAATTCTGGCGAAATTTAAGGAGACGCAAAAGAATGTTCATTTATTTACAACTTTTATTTCAAAAAATTTTGATCGTAATTTTTGCGTTTTTTAGAGTATTTTAGGCAGTTGAAAAGTTATGTAGCTTCGTTCATTTTTTCATTCTATTTAGTCAAGTGGCAACACTGCATTTCGTGCAAACATACATCACTCTTGTCATTTCTTACGTCGTTTAGTTCTCAATTTAAGACTTCAAACGAATTTAAACGAATAACGAATTTTTCAAATACATCGCTGTTCTAGGAAATAACTTTCGAATACTATTTCACGAATTAAAATCACCAGTCGATTTTCCATATTAGAACTACGTTAAAAACATTATCGGTTGGAAAACAAATTGGAAAATTCATTCGTCTTCGGATCTATTTTGAATTAAATAATGAGGTGAAAAAAACCGTCGTGCTTGTATTAACGAGAAAACGAACATTCGACGTTGAATTTGCATCGTTTATTAAAATAGTATAAAAATTCAAATTAAACTGAAATACGGGTAAAGCTAAAACCTACATAAAATTGGAATTCGTTTTATTTTAATGTTGTGAGAGAGAGAAAAAATAGAGAAATAGATAAAGGAAAAGATGTTGAAAATAATTTAACGAATTTAATAAACTCCTCGAAGACAAATGTTTTATTAAATAGGAAGTATTTTTGCAAAACCGGACATGGTTTTTAAGCGAAATATACTATAACCCGTTAATTTGCTTTTTTGGTAATTAATTCGACCGTGTGATTAAAATATACACTGAAAAAGAAAAACAGACAATAAAATCGTGTCAATAATGAAATCTTTTTAATCAAATATCAAAAATATCCGTTTCATGTTTGAGTTACGACGAAACGTATATTTCGTAGATTTGTTACTAAAAGGCATCTCAAATCGCCTAAATTTATTTCGTTTACTAGTTCTCCAGATTAAAGATGCTTTTAATCTGGTAACCGATCTTTATTCTATTGTTGTTCGGAATACATGAAGTATACTCGTAAAATCCATCATCAAAGAATAACTTTTTTGTATGGATTAATATTTAGAATGAGAAAAAAGGACGAAAAAAGAGTCGACGTATTGTTGGGAAAATCTCACAACGTTTCTATTTTCGTTAATATTATTATGGTCGCCTAAGAAAATGTGTAAAGTAGCCTAGGCTCTTTTATTGTGATAAAAACACGTGCGTTAGGAAAGAAAAAATAATAGATGTGTTCACGTACACAAAATGGTGGTAACCCCGAAGGATGTGTGTGTTACCGGGAAATTTTTTACTTTTCAATGGTCGTGTAAAATTCGCCTAATAGCCGAACTATGTTCCATTTCAGTGAGAATTGTGCGGTAAAGAAATTCTTTACGATTTCTGCGGGTTCTCGGAGGTAGTTTTTTTTTCTATTTTGCTGTTCCATGTTGCAAACGTCGTCATAAAACAAACAACCGGAAGCACGCTTTGATTGCTGCCAGGCGTGTCTCGAGACGAATTTTATTTCGCCTTTCAACTTTCTCAGCCCCTCTTCGTAATACCGCGAAGTGTTATTTTTCTCCAGATATATTATTTTAGGCAAAATCGCTATCTTATATAAAATAACTTCGGCGAATTGAAAATCAAAGTTCGGATTCAATTTCGGCTTTTTATTTTTATCAATTGTTCACATTAATTGTGAGGTTGTTGATTTTGTGTTGGTAAGTTTGTTGAACTTGGCAAAAAAAACTTTTCGTGTTGAATTTAAAAATAAAGTAATTGAAATTTCATGCTCACTTGAAGCGCTACGGTCGAATTTTAATCTTGGGGGATGGAAAGAAAAATAATGCACGCGTCTTATGGAATGGAAATGAGTTTTTTGGAATTTTTACAAAAATGAAGAGGTTACATAAATTTTTGTCAATACCTTAATTAAAGCTAGTAAAATTCCGCGTCGATTGATTTTGAGTTTATTAAAATTTACGTATTAATAAAGCTGGAAATTCGTATTTGAATTTCAAACTGCTGATTATAGTTGACTGTTGACGTTTGCTGAACTGTTATCACTCAATTTTTAAATTTTCGTAGGTTTTAGGTTTTGTTTGTGGTGTAAATTAAAATTATTTTTGGAAGTTTGACTATCATTATGACGTATGCATCTGGAGGCTGGAACATCAGATAAGTATTTTAGTTTTTCTGTGCTTTTGTTTTGATGAGATAACGATATTTTGTATCTTTGTATTTTTTTATCAATATTCAGATTGCTACTGATTAACTATGTTTCAAATTCCGGAGATTGTTGAATTTTTAGGATTTTAGCGGGAGAGACCTTTTCGAGAAGGGGAGGTTCTTCTACGAGCGGGATATTTGTTCGCTGTCGTGGATGTGTCCACACTGGTATTGTATGCAATCCACAGTGTCTGAAATATAATTATTCTCAAACGTAGTGAAAACCTAAGACATATGTTTACGAAAACTGAAAATTTTAGTGCTGGCGCTGACTGATAAGTAATAGCAGATGGGAAAATGTAACCAGCTGTTTGAAATTTAAAAAACTGAATTTCCAGCTTTTAAGTGAGACAAGTAGCGTGAATATGAAAGCTACAAATTTTGTCGAAATAGGATTGGAAAGAGGACAGAATTCTCTATTTAAATATGTGATAAAAAATTCACGTTGTTATTTTCGTTTGAGAGAAATTTTAGTGCGAAGTTTACGTGTGTTAAAATGCTAAATTCAGATAAAAAGAAATTACAGTAGAAGCGTCGTTAATGAAGAAATTTTCATGAATTTAATACCAATCGATGCGCAATTTCAATAGCTATGGTCTTGACACAAATTTACACAAACCTCTTCAATTTTGTTAAAATTCAAAAAAACTCATTTTCTTTTCATAAGATGCGTGTATTATTTGCTTTCATCTTGTAAGATTGAAATTCCAAGAAACTCCGCTAGAGTTCAGCCATTCCGCGTAGAACAGTCAATGGTAAACGAAATTTTATTATTCGGTGAGAAATATTAATTTTGACGGTTATCAGCACACTATTTCATCATCGAAGGTGATACCAGTGTTGCCAACCCCTAAGATTTTTCTTGGTATTGTAAGATTTTTCATGCTCCCCCAAGACTGCCCCAAGATCTCAAGATTTTTGAAAAAATCCCAAAATTTTTCTTTTTTTCTTCAAAAATTTGAAAAATTTATTAAATAATTTCATTAAAATTAGTAATTACCAAAAATACCAAGTGTTTAATTTTGCAAAATTTCCTCATTGTATTTGACATTGTATGAATTCGATGAACAAAACCGTAAGAAAATGAAAAAATTGAAAGGGCCAAAGAAAAGCGAACCCATAAAAAAAAGAAAGAAAAGATTTTCAAAGTGTGGTATGTGGCAACCCTGCTATGTTTATGTTATCGTAGATTTTTATCAAACCAGATTGTACGAAAGATGTGATGTTTGATTGCGATCATAAAATATGTTTTTTTGTGTGTGAAGATGACTATTATACAAAGTTATTCCGATCCTATTATTGATTTGCTTAATTTAGAGATAACTGTGTTCAAATGTTCAGTTATAGTTATGTTTCTCGATATTTTTTAAACCAAAAAATGTCAATTCCAAAGTTTTTTTATTTTTTAAGCTTTTGTTGTCTTGTGATTTTTTTTAAAAATATGAAGTGATGTTTTCGAGATGTTTTATGTTTTCATTTTGTTGTAACTCTTTTATAGCTCATTAGAAAGAGCTTGAAATTCCTTTTCCAACGATACCCATGACGAAAAAAAATCCCAAGATTCCCAAGATTTTCAAGGCTGAATCTCAAGATTTTTTCAAGTAAGGGGTTAGCAACACTGGTGGTAACTGATAACGCCAGCCTTACAGGTTGAAACGTGAAAGTTCTGTGTAATTATTATTAACATAATATCATTTGTTAGTGATGGAGACGATGTAGTTTTTATTTTCGATTGTAACTAAGAACCGATGTCTGGTAGCATTTGTTTATGGTTCGATGTAATCAATGTTACCAACCTAAATTATTCACATAAAAGTATCGAATAATGTACTAAGATGAATTGACCAGCTAATATGAAAATTATTCAATCGCATGTTTCACTTCCTTAGTTGCGAATTCTGATATCATGTGTTTCAGCAAATAAATCCGTTTCGACAGCTTTCAAAGCAGCCATGGAATAAATCACGATAGATATTAAAAGAAAATACCAAAGATTCGCGTTGCATTTATCCTAGCGAAGTCTCATCCACTAAAACTGTACATTAAATACGCGACATACGCGTATTAAAGAAATCTTGGCGACATATCTAAACCTTCGATAACATCATTTTCGCGAACCCACAACCAAATGGAAGTTTTCAATGACCATGAACGGACAATCACCCGTAGTGATAAAAATTCTAGTTTACTGTAAAAATACGACTAACGGCTAGAAAATTTATGGCCTAGTGAAAATCGTGTTTTCCCGTAAGCTTTTTAAACGCAGCCTGAGCAGGCGCGTGTCTATCTTGGGATTATTTTTCGCGCCTAAGATGCCGGTATTAATTTAGTGACCGATGAGGTGCCCGAAGACTGTTCTTGGACGATTATCTAGCAAGTAGTGATAATCCGAACACGAGCGGAGTGTAAATTTTTTATAGAATGCGCGTGGGTTTCAGATACGAACGATGAAAGTTTACGTTGAGATGAAATTTTAAAGCTTTTTTTACGGTTACCTGTGTCCTCGGAGAGTGGGCAGTGGAATGGTTTCAAATTGCCGATGTCGTTCATACTATAAATGTGATGAGCAGAGTACTACAGTGTGATGTTTATAAGAGTTGTGTAGAGAATTTCGTTAAATTTGTTGAAGTTATTGAATTTTTAATATAAAACTCGAGAGAAATTTACGCAACGACGAAAATTTCGATATTTTTATGCTTACAAATCACGAACAATACAGAAATCAAATTCAAATAAATCCGTTCCTGAAATCAAATAAATACCAAGAATTGGGATATCTTAACGATCGCTGCTTTTAGTTGTACTTCTCATCGAAGCTATTCGAATGAATCGTCCAACCTTGAAATGCTTGCTACGTGATTTTCGAAAACTGATTTATATTCAGTCTAAGTACCGGAGTTTTTACGCTGAAAAAACGTCAAGAATTTTAGCCTTACTTACCAGCGAATGCTAAATGCATGATGAAAAAATTCATCCTAGATTTTCTTCCTTTATGCTTGAGCAATGCTATCAACACCGATGAATTTCCAACCACAATTAAAATGAATAACACCCAAAGCACGATGAATTGCGGAGTCTGAAACAAGCAAATAAATTTATCTTTGAATTATACCAAAAAATTCACCACAGTGTTACTTTTTCACGTTTTCTTTTGCTGTTTCCGTCTATTGTGGTATATCTCAGTGAGACATCGACGTATCGTAGTAACTTATAGTAAAATATCAAAAGTTGTGGAAACCTCGAGGTTTTATTTTTGCTTAACTTGACTTTGATTGATATGTTTTGGAAATGCGAATATATTTTTCCATACAAGATTATCACTCGCGTTACGTGTTCATGTGCAGAGAAGTACATTATAACAAACGATGATGTAAATTTGATGACTTTTTTACATAATGGTAAACTTTCTAGCTCGAGTATTAATTAAAGTTGCGAAGAAGGAATGTCGAAATATTAACTTATACGGTTGAAGTATCAATATGTAAAGTTTACTTGACATATCGACTCGATGTACTAGAACGTAAATCATAGAACTGTTGCGATTTTCATTTCAGAAAGAGGTTTTTTGTCCTGAAGCTACAACGCGACGTGGTTTTGTTTACGATCGAGATGTACATCTGTATGGTTGTTATTGTAGTATTATAATGACACATTGTACACATAAGTAACAATTTGTCGTCATCTTAATACGAACTAGTGTAACGTACTTATAGCCGAAAACTATTCTAATTTAATGATAGATTAATTAAAAGATACGAAACGTTTAGTGTAAAGTTTCACTCAACTATTTTGATTAAATTCGCGCAGAAATTAAAAGCTTTCGCTATTGGTAAATTTGACTCGCGGCTACAGACGTCGAAAAAAGAGTCAAATATTACACCGAACATAAATCTTGAACATTACTTTCAATTTTCTTATTGAGAAAACAAGTTCGCTGAATTCGGCGAATACACGCGAACGAGATTTATGCTCTACGTATCGGGAATATTTAAGATTTTCAGATTTTCAAGACCTACAGGGTGTTCTGCAACCAGTGTACCGTCTTTATGCCCATGATGCAGCTACTCAAACCGTACTAGTATATGTATGGTTGTCGATACTAACATTTGAAGGGGCAAAGTAAACCGAATGGGTTATGAAGTCTAGAAATTTTTTAATTTTTGTAGTTCCTTCATCACATTATTTAATGGGAAAATACTTTTAGAAGTGATGATTAATTATTTTAGCAAAGGGAAGTATAGTGATACTTTCAAATAAAAGGAGTTGATGAGCTAAGCAGCTGACGAGCTGAAGAAGTCGAACTCGTGATCAGTATCAGTATCGGAACTTCGAAAGCTACTTTCGTTAGCGTTCGGGAGTGTTCGTTTATCTTCGTATTGATAATAGCGACGAAGTGATAAGGTGATAAACGATGAAGATTAAGTAATAATCCTTACTTCAGTCTTTACCCCTTTTGCAGTTATAATTTTACAAATAATGCATCAAAAATTACGAATTCGTTGTACGTAGGTTAACTGCGTTTATATGAAGTGACTGTAGTGAATGACCTCAGCTTCTGATTTCTGAACCTATTGTTTACTTCTTCAAAAGCTCGTCGCTTATTAACAAACTTATCTGAAATTCTCCAGTAGAAATATATAGTTACAAGTTTGAAAATATTCGTCTCTTCAAAAGTCTTACGTTATAATTGTATTTCCAGCGAAAAACAGCACAACAGAAAGTAACGGTTCGAAGTGATACATCTCTTGGTGTATCTTCAGTTTAATTATATTACTCGGAGTTTGCTGATAATTCACAAAACACGATATCTACTAATAAAAAACACGTATAACGTTAAAAGCACAAGATACAATAGCACCATATCCTTTAAAATCCGATAACTGGTTTAAATAAATCTACGAGAAGCTCGTGGAGTGATGTGTAGGTATAATTGAAGTATTAGCATAACATTTATTCGTAATGAAATCAAGATAAGCTCGATTGCTTGTACTTTAAATCTTTATAACACTTTCGTATCGTTTCGTCATAAATTCTGAAAAAATCTACGCTACGAACTACTTAAGCCCATATTTTCTCACTCCTCAGCCAAAATTTACTCAAATTGCTCGATAAATTTCGCTCATAAATTCTACTTCGTAAACACATTATTAGTCACTTTGAAACGCGAGATTTTATCGCGTTTAGTTAGAAATTAAATTTAATAAAAATTTCAATATTTCTGCCAGCGACACGAGATACGCAATATGGTGATTACGAAAGGAGAAGAATCACGAGGGCGTAATGCTACCGTAGTGAAAGGTCGAGTTCAACAAATTTATAAGCACTTGAAATATACTTAGAGTTGGATTCGATTTCCATAGCAAATTTCACGGTTCAGTGTAACGTTTAGCGAAAACATTCTTTTGAATGCTGTAAAATCGACTATAACGGAATCATTTTTGTTTTTGAATACTCGACGATTTAGTATTCGTATGACGAAAAATGTCATCCACGCGAGTTGAAAATTTCGTTAGTTTTTTGTTTTATTTGCAACCGAAAGATAAGCGTGACGTACTCGCGTATTCGCCATTAACGAATTCTCCAGTTTGAAATGTAATAAAATTTTAGTTTTTTCGACAAATTACACTGGTATGGTTTAGATTTTACGAGCGCATAAAATTTTATAATTTTTTTTTCCGTTGGAATATAACGAAACGAAGGAATTTTTCGTTTGAATATGTTATAAGGTTGTTGCTTCATTTTACTTTTCAAGCAGGTAAAAAAATGAAAAAAAATCGTATATTTTATTTTGTTAATCTCAATTTCATCGTTGGAAATATATTCAACGAAGATGTTCGAAAAAGCATTTGCAAATGATTTTGAAAATTAAGGGAAAAATCACCTATTGATAGCAAAACGATTGCAAGTCGTGGAAAATATTCATCGAAGTTCTCTCGTACTTACCTGATCGTAAAAGGGTATCTTCGAAATCAGCGGCGTTTGGTTTTATTGTGAAAAAAACGCAGACATTGATGTGAATACAAAAATACCTTGCTTCATATTTATTAATACTCGCCGCATTTTCCCTTCAACGAAAATTTCATCTTGATTGGAGCTGTTTTTAAAATGTTCGCTTTTCGTGTAATATTACAGTGAGAATGTATTGTCGAAGTTTCTCTTTTTCGGTCTATTTTTCTCCTTTTTTGTAAGGCGTAGAATTAATCGAAATTTTAAGGCACCTTGAATGGGTATTTGGAAGGTATTGCTTTGTTGGAAATTACAATCGATAGTCTTTTAACAAGTAAGCATCGGGAAAAGGTCGGAATTTATAATTTCCAGTTAATTTGAGTTTTGTTTTTGCGGAATGTTATGTTTGATTTTTATATTGAACATAATTATGGTTGAAGGTGGAATTGGTAGACGACTAGAAGTGTTTGAAATGAATAAAAGATAAAATAGCTAGGCACCTGGAATCCGATTCGGTATTTTTTAATCATTCTTCTGCGTGAATGAATTTTCATTATTAGGTTTGTTCGGGCGACCCTCCTAAATTCCAAAATTAGGAATTTAGGAACTTAAACTTCCGAAATTCCGTTCGGGCGATCCTCCTAATCTCAGAAAAACTGTTCGGGCGATTCTGTGGAAGTTCCAAATTTTTTTCTGTGGAGGTTTAACTTCATGCAAGAAAAAGATGTATGAAGTTTGGAATTTTTAAAAAGTAGAAATTTTTTCAGTAGTGGACATCAAATTATTTGCTGATAACAGTGATAAGTGAATGTCGTTTTGTGAATTTTAGCGATTTTTTTCAAAGAAAAAATGGATTTAAATAAGAAAGTTGCTTTAACTTCTCCATTTCTACATTTGCTTGTGAATAATAGAAACGAAATGTTCGATGATGATTCTGATGAACAGCTAGATCGTGAAATAGAATTAATTTTTCAACGTTTTGTAACTGTTCCGAGAGTCTCAATTGTAAATTTTTTTGAAGAAGTGGTTCCAGCATACTCTGAAAAAGAGTTTATAGAACATTTCCGTATCTCCCGCGACGTTTTCGAAAATATCGCAAGGGAGTATGAACAATCCGATTTATTTCAAGATATCGCGAATCAAGCTTTAGTAACACCACCTGATAAATCCTTAGCCATATTCTTATGGTTTACTGCATATGAAGTGATGAGTTACCGCGAATTGAGTAATCTGTTTAATGTTGCATTGAGTACAGTTTATGCAATAATTCGTCGGGTAATAAGTTTCTTGAGCAGTTTGGCTCCGCGTGAAATCAGATGGCCCACAGAACAGCAGATGATAGAAGAAAGTGAATATCATCTTCAGAACTACGGTATACCTGGAGTAATTGGTAATTAGAACTGCCTTATATGTTGTGAAATGATGCAAGATTCATTTTTTAAAATTAGACTGAACTTAATTAATTTTTTTTTTTAGGTGCGGTAGATGGTACTCATATCAAAATCGACCCTCCTGCCAAAAATAAGGATGATTACATTGATCGAAAAGGTGATTTAAATTCCATTTCAAAGATAAGAAATGGTTTGCAATGTTTAGTAACTACATTTAATTTTATGATTTTTAGGTGACGTCTCTCTGGTTGTTCAAGCCGTTTGTAACCATCAAAATAACTTTTATCACATTTCAGTGGGGTACCCTGGAAGCGTGCATGATGCACGAGTATTCAGATGTTCAAAACTTCCAGATCTATTGGATTCTACTCCTCAAGGTGAGCTCCTCGCCTCTCAACAAAGTATTAAATTCGTGATAGGTATTACATAAAACCTACTCATGTATGTATGTTATTTCCTAGGTTATCGAATTTTGGGTGACTCTGCCTATCCTTGTAGAGTTAAATTAATGCCCCCATATCGTGATACAGGACGTCTCACAGCAGCACAAAAGAATTTCAATTACAGACTCAGTTCTTCAAGGGTTATGATAGAACACAGCTTTGGGATT